>JAKVQR010000019.1:0-20771 GCA_030462915.1 Petasospora meyerae | reverse complement strand
CTTGACTGCCACCTCAATATTATAGCCTCGAGTATCGAAGATCAGAGAGGCTCACCAACTTGGGGATCGACAAATTCAGTGCATCTAAGACGAATACGATGGTACCATATGTATGTTTTGCATGGGGACATGTGCCTTCTGGTCAAAATTTCCTTGATATATGCCGCATGTTTTAGATGTTGAGTGGTAGGGATAAAATATGGTCCTTAAGGAGCAATATGATGTTCCTGACTGTATGTCCGTATAGATCTGTGCAAGTTAAACAAACAGGGTATAAGCGCTTGTCAAAGTGACGTGAAGTTCAGCTACTCTAACAACCCTGTAGTGCTGGGTGCTACACTATTGAACGTGCAGAACGATTACCAAATGTTAATGCCGGCGGTGCGGTTTGAATTTGCGCATTCTTTCTGAGCGATTATCATCTTTCATTATTATATATAACCACTTCTGAGTTCGTGTCGAGTTGAGTAATGCAAATTGTATGCTAGCCGCTTGATACCCTGAGAAGCCGGATGCTAGCTGGTCAATGTGTGCGCCGTGCTTCGAATCCAATCTACCAACATCCATGATCAACACTCCTACTATGGTTAGATACAGTACACTAGGCAACTTTTGTGATCCGTACATATAGTATCTTTTAGCTAGGTTGCGCTTAGCCAGTCGAATATATGATATTGACTAAACATTGACCAAAGGACTAGCTGGAAATTCTAGCTTTTCGTATACAGTGCTCTCGTATATAACGAGTAACAGCTACGTATACCCGTCGAAGTACAATAAATATTGCAAAGAATAAGATGGAATATTTAACAAACCATATAATCGGTCCTACTTCTTGAGCATCGATATTACATTATACCGTGACTGAAGTGCAGACAGATATGAAAGTTATTATTAATGTACTTTCCAACTAGCTGTTAAGCCAAATCGCATGTGCCCCCTGAATTCAGATCTTCAGCTGGTCTCATTGCCTCCACACTTGCTGAGCGTCTGATAAGTCCTCTGGCTCATAGTAGAAGTGTAACATACAGAAGGAATCCAAAGTCTCCTTGTAGTTTTAGTGGACCGTTCAATAAAGTACCACAGGTCAAGGCGAAGTTTTAGTGCAGAGCATAACTATATGAGGAGGGGTTTGTCGTCGGGGTTCACTAGTGCTGCGTGCACAGACTACAGCGCGCGGAGCTACGATAGCAGAACGTAGGCCCGCCGATTCCCCGACAAAACTCCCATTTGCCCTGTTCCGGATCTAGATTGTTGCGGGCACGACAATCAGCCGATATCGGCGTATCTTTTGGGTTGTAACTTGTTTCGTCTCAGCATTTTCCGAGGAGAATAGGGGTTGAAAAGGGAGTGTAGTCATGTGTAGTATGTACTAGTGGAGGATCGTCGGTTGTGTTCTGAAAGTTGGTGAAGATTGAAGAGAGTATACAGTAAGCCAGGATACCTCAGTCGTGAGCGAGAGTACTTGTTGTCAGCCAGCTATCTGGCGCGTCGCCGGTCTAGAATCTAGATTGTTAATCAGCAGCTTGGCATATTTTTTGCGTCGCGTGAATTACAATTTGCAGGCGCTGGACAGTGGAAATTGGAATTAATAATTTGCGGAGAGACCAGCTACGGAAGATAAGAGCGATGTAGCAGATAAGGTCGTCAGAAGGTGATGTGTACTTCTAAGTGGACTACTATAGTTGACCACCTTCATGAGAGACAGACCCTCCTATTCATGAGGCGTGCTAGTAAGCAGAATACTATGTGCTATCGGCAGTGAGATAGCGGCTCTTTTGACTCCGGTTTCGCGTACATAGTACATACCGCGTAGAGAAAAGTAGGCCGTGCGCACGATTCCCCACAAAATTTTCACCATCGACGGTATACGAGACAGGACTCACACTCACGATTCACGGACCACGTCGACAAGATGGTGGTGTGAGAATACCGATTACCCCAAACTTCCTATAGTGCTATCTAGGCCACCTTAAGCATATCATATAACTCTCCCACACATACCGGTGTTAATCATGTGAGGGAAGCCAGTAAAACTAGCAACTGGAGAAGTCACGGTTTCCCTCGAGCAACAAGGTACATGTGGTCCTACACACATCGGATTTTCCAGCGGGCATAAAATTAGGTTCGACGGCCGACCGCTACAATGTGGAGGAGTCAGGTTGGATATAAAGAATCAGTGGCCCAATATTACTGCCTTATAATCAGTGTTAGGTCAATCCTATCTTTTCAGTGGTGCCTAAGACTTGGTAATTATGTATCAGTCGCCCCCACAAAAGACTGCAATAGAAGCTGAGTGGTCAGCATGTCTTTCCATGCGCCCTGAATGGTTGCAACGTGCTGGTACTAGCTCCGTGCATAGAAGAACCATGGATAGCGGATGTGATCAATTGGACACACTGCACAGCATTGCAAATCGATGCTAAATCAATGGTTGCTTTTATCACAGAGGGCCATCCCATTAGCTAGCTAATCCGGTCGTACTCTGGAAGCATCCAGACCCTTTAACGAACAACTTCCAAGTCTTGACTGCGAACGCCAACCGCGGACTTTTCTGTAATTGATCAATTAAAAAATAAAGTGACCGACGGTGGTGATAGAGTGGGAAAATCGGGTTGACCGCGCCGCGTTTTCCACGCTTTGTGCCGGCTGAGAGCGGCTGTAACTCTTGTTCCGAAAAAAAACACCGCTACCTTCCAACGATTAAAAAGTCTCGAGCTCGCTCCGATGATTCATCGCTGGAAACACTCAGAAGAAAAGAGCAGCTTTAAGGTGAAGACTCGCAAACGTCACATCGCAAACGCGCAACTCACGGCTGGATCCGTGACCCTACTCTCTTTAAGCAATTCCTGACTACCCCCAGATCCCCACAATGCCACCAAGTCCGTCCCTATAGAAGATTGGCTTCCCATCTTCACGCCTGGCCCAGATCGAAGACCGTCAGCACAACGAGCCTGCAATGTCGGCGGCCTCCAACATGGACCGGGACGTTTCCACCAGAGACGACGATTCCGATATCGAGGATCACCACCCAGAGCTCCACGCCTACAGTTGTAAGAGATGCCGCAGACTGAAGAAGAAGTGCTCCAGAACCAAACCAGAGTGTCAGAATTGTAACAAGTCCGGAGAGTACTGCGAGTACGTACCGCGTGCTCCAAGAAGAAAGAAAAGTGAGATCATGAGAGACTCTGAGACGTACTCTAACAATAGTCTCAATTCCGGTCTCACTGGTGCCTTTGCTGCTCGCTCAAGACTCGAACTCCCTTCTGTGTCTGAACTTGCCAACTTCGCCAGCAGATCTAGACCGGTTCACCCTTTCACCCCATACGATCAACAAAGACCTTCACTCCCACCACTCAGCACATTGGCTGCCACTTTGCTCAACAGACCAGTTGCATCTCCACAAGCATCACAGTCCCAGCAGGATCCTCTCGCACAGGGCTCTCGTAAGCGCAACCGTTCTGATGCCACTTCTTCATCCACATCATCCAGTGTTTCAACACAATCAGCTGTGCCATCTCCAGCGTCATCTTCAGCATCTTCACACCCAGTTGCTTCTTTACAACAAGCCCAGTTCAACACTCTCCTAAAGAAGTCAACACCCACAATCTTTGGTACAGCCGACGTGTCTGTCCCACAGAATCTTTACGTGTACTGCGTCACCCGTTTCTTCGATGATTACGGAAAGTCATATCCTTTCCTCAGTTACACCAGATTCCTCCAAGAGCACAGCCCAATTGCTGGTGCATTCCAACAAGGCACAAACTTCGAAGTGAACATGGCCGTGTATTTGGGCTACATCTCCCTCACCAGAACTGGTCAGATCCCGGAAGACGTCCACCTTCGTGAAAACTTGAGATCCCGCGCCCTTGGTGATGTCTCCATCTTCGTTAATGGTGAGAGTGTCGACACTTTGAAGAAGTTGATGTACTACGGATTGATGACCTTGACGGAGCAGAGACCAGACGCGTCATGGTACGTTGCTGGTATGATCACCAGAATGGTCACCAGTTTGGGTTTGAACAGAATGGACGGTATCACAGAACGCACAGTGGAAAGGGAGATTCAAATCAGACTCTTCTGGAGTTGTTACATCTTCGATAGAGTTGTGTCCATGGGACTGGGTCGTCCTTTCGCCCTTAACGATGAAGACATTGAGGTTCCACAACTGATGCCAATGTCTGGCGAGGATGCGGACTATGTTGAACTGCTCAAGACTGTGATCAATCTGAGAACTGTCGAAGGTAAGATCATGAAGCAACTGCACTCTCCATCTGCCGCTACAAACTCTGATGGCCAACCTTACACCGCTGATGAGATCCAAACTATCAACCAAAAGTTGCGTCTGGAAGTGGAGGCCTGGTACAATGCCACCAGTGTGATGACATGCGCTGACAGAAAGTCCTCGTTGACATCGTGTACCACCTCCTGGTACTCTGCCACTTACTACCACTTGCTTTGTCTACTATACCGTCCATCGTACTTGGTGCCAAACCCTAGCAGAGAAACACTCGCTCTGTTGGGCCGCTGTTGTCTCCAAAGCGCTTCTTTCTTCTTCAACCTCCACTCACAGCATCCATTGCCACTCCATTGGGTCCAGCTCTACAGAATCGTCATGCACTGCACCACTCTTGTGTACTGTCTCCGTCAGTCTTGTTTGAACCTCATTGAGACCAAGGCTGAAGTGAACCTTTGCATTGAGATCCTGAGTCACTTTGCCAACGAATGGCCTATCTGTGCCAAGATCATCAGCGTGTTCCGTAAGATCAACACCAAGGTGTATGAACTTCGTGCCTCCAACCCTGATGGCAAGGATTCATTCGGTCACATCTTCAAGGATATTGGTGTTGAGTACTACGAGGTGTTGATGAGCCATGGATTCAGTGTCAAGTACGATGAGCCTGCTATGAAGGGTATTAACTTTGTATGAGTGCTATCTATTATTTACTGTTTTTTCTTTCCTATAATGATTACATCGATGTTGCTTGTTATTACAAATGACTATGTACAAATGTAGAAAGTATTTCACTCTTCATCATCCCCCGTCTTCCCCTCTTTCACTCTCTGCGTCTCCTTCATGAGCTCATACAACTGATTGACCTGGTCTGGAGACAACTTGTCCAGCTGTTCTTTAGTCAAACTTCCCTCCATCCACTTGTCATGCGTGATCTGTTGCAAGTAGTCCTGCCAACTCGTGAGGAATCCCACAATATACAGGGGATTATCAGTCGACTTGTGTGCTTTGAACTCTTCACGGACGTACATATTCCCCAGATCTCTCTACAGAGCCGGCAACTGTCTGTGTGCTCTTAAGATTCGTCTGTATAGGGCAAGCGGTGGGAGAAGTGGTTGAGCGTTTTGACGGTGTGGACGAGTGGATCTGCGTGGTTTGGCAGCACTGGCTAGGCGTACGAGTGTTTGTTTCATGGTGTTATCTGCGTTATCTATGACAAAGCTGGGAGATAAAGTGAATGAAAAGGTGTGAAGTTGACTGTTGAAGCTCTCTTGAAAGGAAGCGGTGATGTCAAAATTCGCGGTCTCGACGCCATACCGTACTCGGACCCGTACAGGGCCATCATCCACCTACTCTTCTACATACTATGGATAGATCAAACAGATTTTTAACATTCCCAAAAGAATACCAGTTGAATACACAAGTTATTCAATGCGTTGCGATGAAACCAGCCAGGGCTCGAGGGCGCTAGAAACCAAACAGATAACAAGATGAACCCCATATGAAGATGAAACAAAGAACAAAGAAACAAGTCGTTTTTATGATAATGGCGAAGAGAAATTACAGCTCATCGTGAGCAGCAACCTCCTCCTTGATAACCTTCTGAGAGTCCTCAGCAGCCTCCTCAGCAGCCTCGACCTCCTCCTCGACGACAGCAGCAATCAACTCGGCGCCGTCAACACCGTTAGTACCGTTCTCCTTGATGAAGGCCATCAAAGACTCCAAGTCTCTACCACCCTGGTGGACAATTGGGTTGGACTTGTTGCCGGCTGGGTAAAGGATCAAAGTTGGGTAACCGGAGATCTCGACATCAACGTCGTTCAAAGTGGCATCAACGTGAGCAATTCTGACCTTGGAAGAAGCGTCCTCACTCTTGGTGTAAACCTCGGCAAGCTCCTCGTAGATTGGAGCCAATCTCTTACAGTGACCACACCATGGAGCGTAGTACTTGACCAAGACATCCCTGGTCTCATCGCCAATAATGTCATCGTGAGTGGTACCGACAATCTTGTAGACGGCATTCTCCTGGGTCTCTGGGACATCCTCAGTCTTGACAATTGGCTGGGCCTCACCAGCAACAAACTTAGTAACCAAGTCCTTGATAGCCTCGATGGAGAACTCCTCGGATTGGTCAACACCGTACTTCTTGTTGGACTCGGCATCGTGAAGGGCGAAAGTTGGGAACTCACTCTTCATGTTCAAGTTCTCGGCATGACGACCGAATCTGTTGGCGTCAATGGCAACGAAGTTGATCTTACCTCTGTGCTCCTTGGCCAATTCCTTGATGGCAGCAACGTACTCGTCACGCTCCTCTGGAGAAGTGTAGAACAAGTAGGCCAATGGGTTTGAGTGGGCCATGTACTTCTGGTAAGTGAAGCCGTCCAACTCACCAACGTATGGGAAGGACTCAGCAACGGCAAACTCGGCAAGGGTGTCAACGGTAACCTCGTCTCCTTTGAAAACAGCTGGCTCCTCCAAACCTTCGAAGAATACAAGGATCTTGTCATCACCGTACTTCTTGGTGATGGCTGGGGCGGTGGCCTGAGCGAAGAGGAACTTGTCCCTGTTCATGTTGGCGAAGTCGTAGAAAGTCTCGTTGTTAGAGGCACCGGTCTCAACGATAACGGCACCACCAGCCTGGACGACAAAGTCCTCAAAGGCGGTCAAGTCATCAAAGACAGAGACGGCTGGGAGGGACTCCTTGATCATGTATTTAACGATACCATCGGCATCACGAGGACCAGAGTAGTCAACAGGAGAGGCAACGTCACCTCTGAAGACCTTCAAAGTTGGGTAACCTCTGATACCGTGCTCCTGACAGAGATCTCTCTCTTCTGTACAGTCGATCTGGGCGAGCTTGATGTCCTTTGGAGCGAGGTCATCGGCGGCCTTGGAGAAGTTTGGACCAAGAGCCTTACAGTGACCACACCATGGGGCGAAGAACTCGGCAAGGACCAATGGGTTGGCGGAAATGAAGTCTGTGAAGGTCTCAGCGGTAAGCTTGACGACGGCGGAGTCCTCAGAGGCGATGGCGTCACCGTCACCACCGGCGGCAAAGGCAGTGGAGACGACGGCGAGGACTGTAGCAAGGGACTTGACACTGAGGGCTGAAAGGAACTTCATGATGTGTGATGTGTGGTTTTTCGTCGAGTTGGATCGATGGCGGTAAGAAACTGTACTGGGTGGCTTTTACTAAACTGGAGAAAAAGCGGGACAGGTGGCCTTTTATTGGGGAGATGCCGATGATGTCGCGTTGCGGAATCACCGAACGTGTTCGCGGCGCGCTGATAGTGACACGACACACCCACGTCAACGAGGCTGGGGGGAGATAACGGAAGGGACTACAAGCTTGAATGTATAGAGATGTGTGTGAATTATAGTTTTCCTCCTGGTGTCTCGCTAAGAGGCATTCCACTACCCAGAGTGAAGTCTGCCTTTTGTCTAAGCATGATGGCCGGGTGTTCCCCTCTCTCCTTGAGCTCCTTGAAGATCTGGACTGGCTTCTCATCGAGCTCTAAGATACGTTCTTTATCACCATAACAAATCACCAATGCGTAGTTTCTCCAATCATCGTTCAGCTTGTGTCTTTTCATGGCTGCTTGGAGGATCTTGGAGCACGGGTCGTCAGTGGAGGCTCGCAGTTGTTTGAGAGGCTCAGAAACGGGCTTTGATGGTGCAGCAGAGCCTTGCTGTGTACTAGTAGCTGACTGTGCAAGTGATGCTGAAGAGGCAGATGACACGAGTGGCGAGTGTAGGTTGTGTAGTGAAGAAGACGCTGTGAAATAGGCGCTGTTTCTCTGTGAGGATGGGTGGGTTTGTTTGTCAGCTGTGACCTTGCGTAGAGTCGCTGAGCTCTCTGATGGGGATGCCGTGGTAGATGACGGGGTGGTCTTAACTCTTGTTGGAGAAGCAATCTTGAAAGGAGATGATGGCTGGTGAGGGTTCTTATCTGGTGTTGGGAGTGGCTTCTGGATACCTGAGCGTACGAGGTCTTCTCTGAGCTTTGCCACCTCTTCGTTGATGCCTTTGGTGGCATGGTCGAGTGCAGACTGGATGACAGACCCCAATTGAGTGAGTAGAGCCTCGACATTGGCGTGATCCACTGGAGATACGTAGCGGTGTTGGGCCAGTAGCTTGTTGATCTCGATCTTCACCCGCACACGATCCTGTAGCGAGAGTCCCATTTCTTCCAGGTGTTCATCCCGCAAATATGCAAGCGACTCGCCAACGATGTTGTTGTTTGTGAATTTGGCCACCACGTCGTGGCCAAATGAGCATCTCGTCAACCAGTTCTCCAGCTCAACTGGTCCCCATTCTGTGAAGGGCGTTCCTGTAAAGGCTGTTGATGTGTGTGGTGTTGGTTCGGGGTCTTTCAACAAGGTGGCGTCGTCTTCCATGCTGTGTGGTGAGTTTACTGGGGTGATTGTCGGTGGTGGAAGAAGTCTTTGCTGATGATGTGGATGATCAACTTCCCATTTCTAGTGTGTTTTCTCTGGTTGTACTGCCCGGTTGAGGTAGCTAAAAATATGACCTTCCCACTCTCGCGCGGAGATCGACGGCGTACTTAACTTGTTCTCCTTAAAACTTCTGCATGACAGACTTTCCTCCCAAGCTGCTCCATGCCATAGTGGAAGATCTGCACGAGAATTTATACATGTCCAAGCAGCTGGAGTCGTAGTTTCAGGGGGGGTTGAAGGTTCTGCATTATAACATTGATTAAATAACTATACACACTCAATCACTTGTGGCTCTCAAGAAACTTTGCCACCTCACCCATAATCTCCTCAGGCCAGATTGGAGCAGAGTCGTGCATTCCATGGGTCTCATCCAGGAAGAATGTGATTTCATCTTTGTAAAACTCTGCCCATTTCATAATGTCGTCCTTCATACATTCTCTCGCTCCAGCACAAACAAACGTTGGTGGGATTTTTGTAGTTGAAGGATCCCAATCCAACACGTTGGCGTCTTTCAAATCGAACGGTGAGCCCTTCATGAACATTCTGCCCATCTCCTGGATTTTCGCAGTGGTTATCATGTCGCAGCGGTCGTAGATGTCGTATGAGGAGCTCTCTGTCTTGGTTGGGATCAACTCTGTCCATGGAGATAGGAGTACCATGTTTCTTAACTCGTCTCCAAACGTCACACTCTCGACGTTCTTGTAAGGGTGCTGTGCGTGATGGACTAGTGAGAGGGCCAAGTGTGCACCGGCAGAGTCTCCAAGTAGGGTGATGTTGTTGCAGCTCTCTTTCAGCTTGTTGTAAATGGCACTTGCCTCGATGAGTTGTGTTGGGAAAGGCTCTCTGATTGTGTAGTCCACGATGAGAATGGACAAACGGGATTCAGAACCACCCATCAAGTTGTACAAGTACTCCAACATGGTGAAGAATGCAGGAAGCAATCCAAAACAGTAGCCACCTCCGTGGAAGTACAGGATCACTGGGTCTTCTGGCTTTCTATCTGGAACTTCTGTCAGCCACTTCACTGAGGAGTCTCCCTTGGTGAACTCTTTGTTGATGTTGGGCAGTTTGATGCGTCTCCGTGTGTATAACTCGAGCATACGAATATTTGTAGTCATGGACCAGCCAGGAAGTAAGTGCATGTTGACACTCAGGGGGATCTTTCTCTTGATGTCCAGAAAGGACTGCGCCACGAAGTTGAAGATGGAACGACTCATGGTGATAATATTATTGTTGATATTTAATCTGTCGTTGAAGTTTCAAGTTGTGGGATGAACTTCCTCGTGGATAGTACCTGAAATTCGGGTCGTCCAGATTAGATAAACTTCTAGTGGAAGTTGAGATATTATGGATTAGAGTCCGTGCAGAAGCAACAAACCGTGACTGTGAAAGGGGCCCTTCGTGCACTAATAAGAAGACCCAGGCCCACCCTTGGGCCTTGGACAACCTGGAACCACACGTTTATATATCAAACATATTCCACCAAGAACGCTGATGGAGAGCTTTTTTGTTTCTCGTAATTTTGAGCACCTGGCCAGTAAGTATGCAGAGGTGAAGGCCCAAGGGCAGTAAGTGCGTCGTACCAATGCCTAAAGGGCGTAAATATGTGGGTTGAGCAGTAATGCAGCTGATCCGTCGCACGAGTGGGCACTGGGGAGTCGGAGGAGGAGAATTACTGGGGGAAAGTCGATCTGGAAAGACGTACAAGCAACCGTATTGGTGTATAGCGGCATAGTAAATAGGCACAACGCAAGAAAGCTATGAGATCATGTCAGGGAGCAGGGACTCGTCACTCGGGAGAAGGGAGGGGTTTGTTATGGAGGCATGGAAGGCTTTGGAACAAACTAGATACCGATCACGTATATCTGTACACTAGACGAACTGCTGCAAAAATGACCCCTCTTTTAAATTACCACCATGTGTGTGGACCCAGGACACCTTTCTGGTGGTGATGTTGTTTAGAACTACAAGCCTGTACCCTGTACGATGCCTTACAACTCGGGGCATATATATAAGATCTGCGATGTGGGGGCTATGGACTTGAACAATGCAATTCCTAACTTCCAAAGTTCCATCTCACCACTTGGACATTGCAGGGATCCATGGTATGTCGATGTATCACAGTATGGGGCATGCCTGTGGAGAGGAATGTACATGTACACCTCACGAGTCACAAGCCAGGATAGAAATAGACTTTGAGGGAATGCTAGACTCGAGAGCAGCTAAGCGTCTGTACGTGCTGTATAAATCCTGGACTACGGCTCATGCAAAGTTCCTACCTCACGTCAAAGGTCTATGGATCCTCCATAGCCCAAATCCGGGACCTCATTAAAGGCTCATAAGCTGCTTTCTCATTGGCTAGTAAGACAGCCACACTTCATGTGAACTTCGGGCAGATCACGTCTTTCCGGCTCTTGGCTGACCACCTCTCAAGACTCTCAGGCTTAGAAGACTCGTATCTTTATACTGCAAACCTGGATTTTAGTGTGTATCTCATTCTACGACTGGTAGCTTGTTTGTGAGTGCTCATAATCATTAAGTTTGGCCTATTTACACATCTCCGGTACCATTCTTTGGTCATCTTCGTACCATCATCTCAACTCCCATACGTCCTCACTGCTTCCCTTCGCCCTCTTCTCATCAAGTTCTTTCTTGTACCACTATTGGATCTTCACAGGATCTGAGTTGAATAGGCAAAATTGGAATCTCTCGAGCTGGGCGACACAATCGTTCATGTGTCCGTAGCGATAGTAGTGTTTCACTTGTCCTCCAACGCTATAACACGATGTGAGCTGGTCAAATGCCTCTGTGCAGCTCATTGTGGTCTGCGGATGGCGTTAGTATGTGGCTGTAATTCGATGACGTGTGAAAGAGGGCATGGGGTCACTTACTGGAAAGTCTCCGAACTCGGTTGATGTTTTGGTGTCGCTCATAATGATGGTATTTGATATCTGGTTTGTAGAGGTATTGATGTCGACGTAGTGTTCTATTAGGATCTCATCAATCCACTCTCGTCACCTCCATCATCATCGTTTCTCTTCACCGGTTTTTTTTTTTTTTTTGAGTGGATGACGGGGCTGCACAACCGCATCTGCTCTCTCACAACCTCTTCTTTGCTATCTTTCATCAATCCTCCCTTAGCCACTCAAGGCTCACTTCTTCTTCTCGGATATCTAGTAACTCATCTCACCAAGTTACATGTTCAAACGTCTCCTATCCAGATCAATGTCCACTTTCCCAATCACCAAGACCGACGCAGAATGGAGAGCCATCCTCTCACCAGAACAGTTTGCCATCCTTCGTCAAAAGGCCACTGAACGTCCCGGTACAAATAAAGAACTTGCAGGTTCCACTCCTGGTGTATATACATGTGCCGGATGCGATACACCTCTGTACAAATCCTCCACCAAGTTTGATGCCCATTGTGGTTGGCCAGCTTTCTATGAGGCGATCCCAGGTAGTGTGAAGTTGTTCGAGGATAAATCACATGGGATGGAAAGAACAGAGATGGTGTGTGCACAGTGTGGTGGACATCTTGGACATGTGTTCAGAGGTGAAGGATACGATACACCTACGGATGAGAGACACTGTGTAAACTCCATCTCGCTGAAATTCAACAAGGAATAATCTACAAGATATACGTTGTCCATAATCGAGCAAACGAACAGTCAGTGTAGGAATGTATATATATATATATATATATCACACAACACAGGTTCTATCACAGCTTCAAGAGCTTCTCCAACTTGTCAGTGGACTTCAACTGCTGCAAATCGGAGTTACCACCAATGTGTTCACCGTTGATGAAGATGTTTGGAACAGTGGACTGACCGGTCAACTCCTTCAAATAGTCCTGGATGTCAGCACCATCATCCATGGTGTTCAACTGCATGACGTATGGCTTCACACCCAATTGGTCAAAGGTGTTCAAAGTGGCCTGGCAGTATGGGCAGTAGGTCTTGGAAGCAACAAAGATCTGGTTGGACTTGATAGCGGTCTGGACCTTGTTAACAATCTCCTTGGAAGCCATCTTGGGGTAGAATTTGCGGTAGATTTGGTAAAACACTTTGTAAGCGATGAAGATCACAATAACAACAGTGAGCAATTCCATCGTTGAGTTGGCATTGAAAGAGAGGTTGATGAGAGAAAGGCGAGTGAGTCCCGGAGTGTCCCATCATTGAGCCTTCGGAGTTCGCGAACTTGTTTGTTGGTGATGATGTAAGAGCGCTGTGTTGCTGACACGTGAGTGAGTGGCAGACACATAAGCAGGGGGAGCGGACTCTCTCATGTATGGTTTTTCAAATAGATTCCTGTGTATATTCTCGTGGGTGCAACATATCCTGTCATTGAATTTCTTTCCCTTCAGCTCAGATATTCTAGTCTAGATAAGAGCAGCCTTATCGCTAAACTGTAGTACCCTGAGTTATGCACCCTCAGCAGATTCCATTTCTAAGGGGTCGTGAGAACTTATGGATCTTCAGGGAGTTCGATCTGGATCTAGGGCTTTAACCGGGCATAATTCAGAAACCATTAACGTCAAATTTGCAAGTACGGGTATTGATGTCTTCAGTAGCTCTCTAACATTCTTCTGATGCTATTTTTGACTAGTTGTTCTGAACATAGAGATCGCAGTCCATTTGTTCTCACCAACACAACCCCCCAGTTCTGCGAATGTCACTCACGATCTAAGATCTCAGTGCAAACTCTCTAAGATCTCATGGGATCTCACAACTATAAAGATGTCGCAATTCCCCCGTTTTCTCATACCTCTTCTTCTCTCCTACACTCCACACTCTACTCTTGACTCTACAGACTAACACTCTAACCAAAGATGTACTCCACCTCCAACGTCATTAACTATGAGCTCCTCATCAAGGCGCTTGAGCAGTTCAAGAAACTTCCTAGCAAGGACTGCTTCTATATCGAGTACGATCGTGTTCCTCGTCACAACCTCTAGGAGGTGGACAATTTCAAGGCCAAGCTCAACTCCTACAACATTCCACAGCTTTTGGATAATGTGGAGTTCAAACCATTAGAGTCTTATGGGTATACCTACGATCCAATGTGTCTGGAACAAGCCTCTAATGTGTGTTTCCAGACTACAGATCATAAAGCCTCGAAGCATAAAGAGCTTCGTAAGGACAAGACAAACACGCACATCTTGTGTCCTGTTTGTGACCCCTTTGAATCCTTAGAGAAGTTCATCTCCAACCCTACAGATCCCAAGTGGAATAAGCTGAAGAAAGTCACCCTTGGTGGTGAAGAGAGTAGTTTGCCTGTGTATCACCCACTCCACACCTTCCACGCCACACTGAACTCATCGCATGTCCACCACATGGCCCAATGCCATGGAGCACATCGTGGAGAACTCGCTAAGAGACCTCTGTTAGGGTTCATCGGCCCCAAAGTTCAACTATCCACTGTTTGTATGTACTATAAGAACGGTGGTCCTTGCTTACACACTACCCCTTTCAGTTGTGATGGGAATGGATTCAAAGGGTACTATAGACATGTCCAATCCGTACACTGGAGAGCCAGCGCCTTGACCAAGCCTGTGAATGAGAAGTTGATAAAGAGATACCATTTCAAAGACCTGTTCCTCCCATTGGATGTTGAGGAGTTTGAAGCTCTCACTCGTGGGAACAAAGATAGGATCTTCAATGTGGTGAAAGATGAAGAGCTGTAGGCTTTGGTCACACAAGCAATGGATTTGTATCCTGGAACTCTATCAAAAAGTAACGGTGTCACATCTATGGTTCCTGTTAGTGAAAGTACTTACCACGCTCCTAGTGCTATTCCACAATCACTGGAGTCGTTCTGGTTACCAAACAAACCCACAGCAGATCCCGAGCTGTTAGAACTCTTCAGCGAATCAGCAAAATTGGACTCACAACTCTACGAACAAGGCTTTGCAGAGTTCCTCACCTCTTCTACTGAACCATTTGAGGCCAAGGAGTTGAATGAACTCTATGATGTCACTACCATTGAAAAACTTGCTACAACACTAGATGATTCACAGAAGCAATTCGATAACCTCAACTTTGACTTTGATGCAAGTGCCTTTTCTGGTGATCTATTCGGAATCAATGAACTCCCCAGCGATGCTGATATTGAAGATCTGTTCATCTGATAACTATGTATACTAGACGTCATGAAAACTATTAATACACTTCTTAAACAACCCGTATTCACTTCTTCGTAGGAGATCCACTCCGCCATGATCCAGGGCGTACTGGCTTCCCATCTTCAACATCCGTTGTGTGATATTCCTTACTAGTGTGAACCATTGTGCTTATACTTTCCCTCGGTGATTGAGTAACGTACATCTTCCCATCATTGACCTCATCAGCCCAAACATGAAGTGCCGGTGCCAGTGTGATGAGCACATTGTACGTCTTCCTGCACTTCTTTACAACGTCCTTCCTGTTCTTGATCCATAACCCATTTTGTATCAAAGACTTCAAGTCCTTGTCTCTTCTCTGTAGCATCTTACCCATACAGCATTGAGCATGACCACTGGTAAGCTCCAAAAGAAGACCATAGTAGAACAGCTTCTAATCATCGCTGTCTGTGAACTCAACAGCTTGTGACAATATAGGAATCATATTGTCTGGATCTCCATGGTTGCAGTTTGTAGTCATGTTTAGAAGAAGTAGTCGAGATCTCTCCATGGTATCAAGTAGTAATTGAGGGTCTGCGTGCTCCTCTGTGGTATAGAGTCCCAATTGCAAATTGATCATGTACCGGAAAACCACATGGTTCGACTGTGGAATGGGGTCCTTCAACTTCCACTTTCTGAATGTACTGATCACCCTTGGATCCCGATCTTTGTTGAAACACCAATGCGTATGGCAATACTGGATGATCATATCCAAAAGGTGCCTGGATAGGTATGGCTTTGAAAGGTTCAAGATGTCGAAAATTGCCCCAGTATCAACCAAAAAATCCATCACTTTGCCAAACTCATCCAGAAACACGTTGGCATTCCTCATGCTAGTCGAGTCTGAAGCGATGGCAACCAAACGAAGGATATTGATCTGACGTGTGGTGTTGTCAATCCCAGATAAACTGATTGTGTTCATAACTTCTCTAATCAGCTTGTTGGCAACTTTGCCGGACTTGAACTCGATCGGTTTGATCTCAATATATGACTTGATCGCTTCATTCAAAGAATCGGCTGTGTTGCGTGGATTCAATGGAACACATTCGGCTTCAATGGGTTTCATAGCCTTCAACTGCCTCATGGAGTATCCAATAACACCTGAACACGCTTCTTGTCCTGAGATTCCATTCTCAAACTCTCTATCCCAAGAACTCAGCAGTGGGAAAGATGATGAGTCGGTCGAGAGGATCCGCAATGGGAGGTCTGAGTGCGATGGGGAAGGATGTGATTCTGAGTTTGAGGTGCCAGACTGCTGGAGATAAAGTGTATATGGGTGACCTTGTTCGTCCATTGTACCGTGTGCATTTGCGTGAAGATCTGGGTAGGCTCTGTTCTTCTGTTGGAACTGCTTTGCATTGCGGTCAACAGCTCCAGACAACGGGATGGATCCGCTGGACCATTGGGAACCACTCGAGTCAAGCCGCTTTTTCTTGTCATCCAACGACCAAAGATACTCTCTCAACATGAAAAGACAGCCCGTGAGAACCACAAAGCCTGTGAGGAGGCCTCCAAAGTAGTACAACGACTCAACAAGGGGGTCAAACTCTGACACCACTGGCGGTACAGCATGGTGGCTGGTGGAGTCTTCAAAGAACCCAAAATGGAAAGTATCCGAATTCACTCCTGGAATTCCTCTCTTCGTAACGTGGGGCGGTAAAGGTAGACCTTCATAACCCTCTCTGGAGAAGGTGCCGTCATTCGACATGACGTGTGAGTAGGGTGGCAGAATCAGTTAACCGTGTCTTCGTGTTGGTTGTAAAAAAGGGCCATGTTACTGGATTAATCGTTCGTAGTTTGAGGTCTCGTACTGAAGAACATTGAACGGTGATTTCAGGCAGTTCATACGATGTGAGTGAAAGTGACACAAAATCAAGTGACTGTCTGACAGTGTTGAGAGGAAAGCGTGAAAAATGAGAAACCACGCCACATCAAATTCAACTGTCAGAGATGAACATTGAAGATTATCATTGATGAATGGGATCCTTTGGGCATTTGGATTCGATTGCAGATCTGATCTAGTGTGTCATGAGAACGTAATTGATCCAGATCAGGATTCAGTGTGGATCTGGCACATTTTAGCCATTTTTTGAGGAAATGAAAAGGGGTTACCCGGCCTTCACAGCCGTGGTATGGCAAAAAAAAGATAAGAGAACTCCGCGACGGGGAATCGAACCCCGGTCTACCGCGCGACAAGCGGTAATTCTAGCCACTAAACTATCACGGACTTTCTTGTTTCGTCACTTCGTGTACAAAGATGCATGGTGACTGTGATATTTATGGGCATTTTCCTTATCTTAAGCTAGTAGTACACAAAAAGAAACTGGTATTATAATTGGTACCAGTGAATTCTACGTACAAAGAGCTTTCGAAAGACACCGCTTACACCCCGATTACCCCCATGGTTGGTCCACCTCCTGCTGGTGGGACTGACCCACCACCCATCAATCCGGACTCAACATCCATTGATCTTCGCAACAACAACGCTTCAGAGAACCAGTCCTCCGAGGAGGAGGTTGAGGAGGCTGAGAATGACGACGATATTGTCATTGAAACCTCATATGATGGCTCTGAGACCGGCAATCAACCACTCTCTTACGCCGAGGCTGCTGCCCACTCTTCCAATGGACGTGTCAACAATCAGACCAGGGCTCGCAACCTTACCCAATTGAGTCCAAAAGAGAACAGTATGTTAAGAAGACTACAAGGTAGACTCGAATACCAATTGAAGTCTGGAAACACTGTTAAGCAGTTCTATAGCTTCCCTGTTGTTGAGAACGGTATCGCTGACTTCAAGGAAGCATTGGAAGCCCTGAAAAAGAAGATCGATGAGAAGAGAAAAGAGCTTCTCAGAGCAGCCGGTCTCAAGGAGAACACAACCCTTCTTGAGCCCCAGGAAATGGCTAAGATGGTTAACAATCCAGGCATAAAATTGTTGATTGGTTTAACAAAGATGGAAGTAAGACGCGTTAAGTCTTCAACTTCCCAGGATTTCTACATCAGTTTCCCTCACCTCCAGTGGTCAGACATCTACACCAAAGAAGATGAAAAGGAAATCAAAGACTCTGCAAGGGCATTCATTGAAACCGTCAAATTCAATGTAAAGTCAAGAAAGGAAACATCCATTGCCTGCACCATCTCAAAGGTCCCAAACATTGACCCAGCTCTCGCAGGAAAAGAACTCCGCACCTTGAAGACATGGCAAATCATCATCTGGTTCGACCTACTCACAGTTGAGGATCAGACTGAGGCAATCACCAGATGCTTTGGTACAGATTTCAAACAGAAGATGGTCTTCCTCCACACGCCTCACAAGCCAGCACAGTACAGAGAACTCCCAACATCACCAGCCGGACTCGAGGATGCGGACCTCATGCCAACTCTGGTCACCTTCCATTGGAACCCATCAGACTCAATTGGACCAGCTCTGGACAACTCTGTCTTGCATACCAATGGGATCCACGTCGAAATTCTCAAATCTCCCAAAGGAACCATTCTGTCTCCAGGTAATGTGCATCCAAGACAAATCAATTGCTTCACTTGCAACAGCCCGGACCACCGCTACAGACAGTGCGAGGTATATCTGTCCAAGCTGTGTACACGCTGTGGAAGACACGGTCATGTACGTAAGCATTGCTTCACGAGCTGGAAGAAGGTGAAAGCTTATCAGAAAGGATTGAAATCCAGAGCCACTCCAGAGATCCAGAAGAAGAACACTCAGCCTGAGACCCCACCACCAGCAGAAGAAGAACCTGAGTTCACTGACGATTTCGGTCAGCCAGAACAGAAGAGCACTGACAATGATACCTCTGGTGAAAATGAAGATGATGAGACAGCAAGAGACGAGAACTCCAAGGATGACACAAACGAAGATGTTGCGAAAGTTGGTAATGGACTGAAACTCTCCAGTGTTTCCAAGAATCTGAAAGAGATGGCAGCATCTGTAACAGATGTGGAGAAGATAAGTGTTCAATACCCTTCTGTTACATTCAAGAAGAACGCGCTTCTTTGGACCGACATCAACCTCACGATGACAACGGACACTGAGGCTTTGAAAGAAATCATAAAGAGTTATGCCCCACAAGTACTCCTCTGCGAGCATGATGTTGACCAGATGACCAAATCGGACGTCAAGAAGTTCATTCAGTTTGCCAGAAACCATATCTCTCTTGAGGATGAACACGTCAAAGATCAGAGATTGTTGGAAGACGTGGAAGATGGTAAGGGATCCTCAGAGGATGAGCAGAGAGAACAGGGATCTTCTGAAGAGGATAGCGATGATGGAGAATCCTCAGAGTTTGAGCACGAAGATGATACAGAGTTTCATGATGCAGAAGAGGAGTCCAACTCTGGCGATAGCGAAGTCGACAGCAGTGCAACAGAGAGTGAAGACAACAACCAGGAGGAAGATGAAGCAGCTGAGGACAAGACCTCGGACCTCCATGGATCATTCTCCCAATGATTGCTCAACTGTTTCAAGATGATTCTGACCATCCTCTCCCCAAAACCCCAAAAAACACTCACATCATATCTCATAACATCGGGGGATGGTCGCTGACAACAGCCAAAAAAGCAGAAAAGACAAAAAAGATACTTGAAACATACATCGAACACAATGACAATGACACAATCATCTGTCTCCAAGAAACTCTTCTTTCAGAAGTGGACCAAGACAGACTCATCAACACTCTCCTTCCACAAAGAGCCCATTGTGGTATCTCTTCTCCACACAACAAGACAGTCATCATCATGCCAGACCACATCAGGTATGAGAAACCCATGACCATCTCAAGTACCTCACCGGCCCTTCTCTCCAACATGAGCGACTGCATCATAGAACAAGAAGATGGACCAAGGATAATGCTGCTCAACATATATGCTCCAGTGGAATCGCCCAAACGTAAACAGTTCTTTCAAGCTCTGTTAACACATGGTACACCACTCATGCTTGAAGCACAGTACCTGGATCCAACAATCGAGTTTATGCTGGTCGGTGACTTCAACTGCATCATGAGACAACAAGACACCAACAAGACTGCAACGTACATCGGTGACAGGGACCCTGGAGTGAAGGAACTGCAAACCCTTATCAGTATTCTGGGACTCTCAGATCTTGACTCGTCTCGTACTCCGGTTGTCTTCTCCAACATGGGAACAACTGCAGAACAAGCAACAAGACGTCTTGATAGGTTTTACTCAACCTTGGATCCTTCACACTGCAATATCACATATACCTGGGAATAGTGGTACACCACTCACAGCTCCTTGACGTGTGTGATAGGTCCATCCTTGGATCACAGTGATGAGGAAGCTCGAAGAGTTGAGCCACGCTTCAGATTCATTCGTCAACTGCTGCAGAACGAGGATCTGGCCAAACTCCTTCGACCAAACTTCGATGGCATAGCATCCATGCTCTCAGACCAGTCCACTGCGGTCCGGTATGATGTCAGTGCAACTCTGTTCTCTGAGACAGCCCAAGAACTCCAAGACGAGGTGAGACGAAGCTTGTTCATGCTACCAGATGGAAGAGAAAAATGGGAGAAGATGACCACACAAGCCAGAACCGAGAAGTATTTGGTCAAATATCTGGATTACAGCTACCTCCGAAGCCTCTTCAAGAGAAAGGAGAAGGCCATCCGCTTCAAATCTCTCATGAGGGAAGAAGAGGTGACAGAGAAGACTACTGAGATGCTTGACATGGCTCGTGGATTCTTCGCGAACATATTCGGTGATGATGAGCGCGGCACCGCCCTCGGAGTTCCAGAACCCGAGATCACCCAGTTCTTGAGCCGCTATCACACCCGACTCAATGAGGAAGAGAAAGAGATGTTATCTCGTCCCTTCACACTTGAAGAACTCTCTGACTCATTGAAAGAGCTACGCAAGAAGAAGACTAGTCCTGGTCCAGATGGAATCACAT
>JAKVQR010000018.1:0-31210 GCA_030462915.1 Petasospora meyerae | reverse complement strand
AAATGAAAGTTTGATGATGACAGATCTCCGATTTCAAAGAGATGGTTCTCAAGTTTCAACCTTCTCGAAGTTTCGAACGATACGGATTACGCCCATGCGTCACTTCGAGCCGCGGACTGCTGAAACTAGCATAAACCTCTGTGTAAAGCGGTACTGTTGTCTCAGACAGGGCAGCTCATCGCATATAGTTTTGAACAATTTCCCAGACACAGCGGCCAGCCTCTAGCTTTCGTACAGACAAGATTTTCAGTAACAGGCAAGAGTTGCATAAGGTAGAAGAACCCCCTTGGGTGTTTGAATCAGCCATCTGCTTGGGAAATGACGAAATGAACACGAACAGTAGAGGGAACGTAGAATTGAAAGAACAAATGGAATTCTGACTTCTAGTTCTAGCAGGGAGACTAAATGCACGGAATGATATGGTCCTAGACGGTGAAGCTTCTATGGAGTTCCCTTGCTATACGGCTATGCCCGTCTGAGACACGCACTAGTCCTTTCACCAGGGTGAATTCCAAGCTGATCAGTGCAGACCCCCACGAGGAGAATCCTGGATGGGAGGTGTACGTAGGAGACAAAAGACCGTTATACCAGGACAATTTGTGAAGATTAACTCCACACGCATGGTAAAACATTGAGATCTTTTGCGATAACAACGAAATCTCGTAGGTGACGTATGACGTATATTGAGTGACGAATTTGGACCTGAACTTTAGAGTTTAAGTTTCATGTACTATGTGAACTTGAGGCTTGAGCCTTGGATTCCTGACAAGCATCAAGCATATCGGACCATGTCATTGAGCACTAGAATTGAGGAAGTGGTACAGGAAGTACTGGGCGTAACTATGCTCCTTTAAGGTGTGCTTTGCCAAATTCCAAATCACGTCAACAGATTGCATGTTGTAGCGTTGCACAAAACATACGGCTTGTCGTGTAAGGATCATGGATGGTCGAACCACCACAAGGACTCATGTCACTGTAAGTTATCTTTCAATTGCTCAAACTACCAATCGTTGAGTGCCTTATAGTGCGCTCACAAAAATCACCTTATTCTACAGGTGTTGTTGGCCGTGTTCAGATCAGAAGTTGCTGTGTGCTGTATGATTGGGTGACCGAAATCTATCCTGGAAGTGATCCCGCCGCAAGATCTTGCGCAATCCAGATTCCCTACTAGAATAAAACTATATTTTCTAGATACTTTGATGGTAGTTTGTACTACCTTCGATACTATCATTGCGTTATATGTACTACTTCGTTTCCTGTTGGTCGTCCCACGTGAGGCGGGCCAGCCTTGCTTCTATATACAAATCTCTTCTTCGGTCACTTTTCACCAGGCCTCTTTCAAATCTATTATCCCATCCACATAACTCACATTCTCCACCTGGAAATCTCTCCCCAACAACAAGTCACCGATAGCCGGCGGTTTTCTGCCCTCCTTGAGCTTCAACTTGCCAAACACTCCGTAACCCAGTAGCATCCCATTCACGAAGCCTTCGAACGGCTTTGACATCACCACAAACTTCGTGTCGTACAAAACACTCGGATCCACTTCCAGCTTCTGTTTCAGCAACTTCAAGCTGTAATACCCGCTGGCAGCCCTGCTTGTCTTTTTCAGGATATCATTACGGGCCTCAATGTGTAACACCATGGACTATACTGTCCCAGGAGAGAAGATTGCTGGCTCCCCGTTCAAGAAGGAGTGCAACTGGAAATGGTTCACCATATCACCATAACGTCTCAATGGTGAAGTGGAAGGAGCATAGCTGTCAACACCAAGCATCAGATGGGAAGAAGGTTCGGCTTTGTACACTGCTGGTGTGATGAACTTCAGAGCCTTCACAATGTCAGAGATTTTCAAGCCTTCATTGCCTGGGCCTGACAGCGAATTCAGACGTGATATGTGGGACTTTGCAGTGCCAGTCAGAGGAAGAGAAGGCATGGCCTTGTACACACCAGGCAGCTGGGCCTTCTGAAGCATATGGGCAGCAATTCTGTTGGCAAGGATCATAAACTCCGTCACCAACACCACGGAATGAGTTTGGCCCTGGTTGTTGATACTCACAGAGGTGCCATCGTCCAATGACGTGTCCAGTTCCGAATTCTCCTGTGTGACTCTCACTTGTACACTGAGGCCCTAGTCAGGGAAGATAACTGCTCCATTTGCCACCCTTGCCTTCCGTAGCACTTTGCTCACTTCACTCATCTGCAAAAGCTCAAGGTGTTCCGGGTTACTCGACGACACGTTTTCCAGCACAGCATCCACGTCCTTGTAAGTGTACTTGGGGAACTTGGACAAAGTCACAGCTTGAACATCAGCAGAATCCCACAACGGCTCACCTGTTATAACGTCAACACAAACAGAGAACGTCAATGCTCGTGTTAGCTGACCATCCACACCCAATCCAGCCAAGTCAGACATGGACTTAGGCAACATAGCAGAGATCATTTCCGGTTGATAAGTGGTGAAGGCCCTCTCGAACGCCACTTTTGACAGCTCAGAGGATGGATCCATATACGATGTTGGGTCGGCAATGTGGATGTACAGTCTTAAAGTCTTGTCGTTGACTTTTTCGATGGAGACACCGTCGTCGATCTCATGGGCATCAGCACTGTCGATACAATACACGTTCAGATGTGTCAAGTTCACTCTCTTCTTCGCCAAATCACTTGGTCTGTCACACTTCACATCCACCAGGTCGTAGTACTGCTGTTCCAAGTCGGCCTTGCCAGACACGGCTGTTCCTGGGAGGGCCAAATTCATAGCAAAATGTGTAGGGTTAGTCATCTCTGCAGGCACGACCTTCCAATCAAGTAACAACTCCCATATCATGGTTCTTGTAACGGATTCATCGGTGAGACGTTTGATGATCTGGCACACCATGGTCTCCACAACGGCATCGGTGGCATTACTCACGGCATATTCCTTCAACAAGGTAAGGATGTCGACATCGAGGTTCTGGTGATTGTTGCTCTTTATAGCATGCACAAAATTGACGATAAGAGAAGGCTTCGATTTGAGTGTAGAAATGATTCGGTCGATCTTGCCGCCATACTCAGAGGGGAGGACAGTCACAGACATTGGTAGGAACGCAAAGCGTGACGAGTTGGTGGATCCCCATAGCCGTGGCTGCTTTCTCAAGGCCAGCACAATAGCATACAGGAGACCAGTGTCAAACTTTGCGTCGTTGGAGATCTCACCAAACTCTCTGCCAAGGGATATTGGTGACTTCACAAATTCAGGCCCAGCACTTTGCGACAACTGCTCTGCCAACTGCTGATATGATACCGTCAGGCCGTCCTGTTCATCCACTTGAGACTTGAACTTGATCATATCGATGCTCTTTACTGCGTTGTAGAGAGTAAGCAAGGAGACTTGTCTCGGACCATCTGTCTGCAGTAAACGATGAACGACCTCTAGAACCCTAGAAACTTGAGGTAAGAACGACCAGGCAAAGTTGGTAAGCTCAACCAACGGTTTGGCCACCACAGTTCTTGTGAACGGGTTAACGCTGTAAGTCTCGAACCCAGTAGTTGTACTCTTGATGCTTCCGTACTCAGCGTCTGCCTCTGTCACCTTGTGGATGGCTTTTCTCAACCATGTTTCTGGTATCACTCTGGGAAGTCTCAGCTTGATGGCACTCTTCTCAACGTAGGATAACTCACCAAGTCTATCCATCACAGTGTAACGGGGGTCGTCATGTGCACTTGGGACTTGTGCAATCACGGCTAGCATGGATCTGTTCAGGTCTGTAGAGAGTTCAACGGCATCACCAACATCCAAAGGGAGGAAGATGTCATCAACGGTGAGAATGTGTTTCGGTTCCCCGAGAATCTGAACAAGTTTAGAGGCGGGTTGCTTATCGATCATAGCTTTCCTCTTTGGGCCTAGCATCTGTTCAATATCTCTTCTCATCATGTTGGCAAACTGTTTACTTGGTCTGTTGTAACGGTGGTGGTAATTGGCATCGTTCTCTCTGAGGATCTGCTCGATCTTCTTGGTCTGGATCTGTCCCTTCAACTCGATGATGGATGCCCTTCTTTGTCTCTTCGTTTCAGCATCATACTAACGACTGAGCTGTCGTGCTATGCGATCTGATGGCTTATCTGTGGTGGCACCTTTGGTTGTATGGTCCTGGGTGGATGGTGAGGATGGTGATGAGGTAGTAGTCTTAGAGGTGGCGCTGTAGGTCCTTGTGAATGCTGGAATGCCTCGTGTGGTTAGACAACACCGCTGCAGTGTACTCATTCCGGACCTGAGCATTATATGTAATAGCAACGGCGGTCCTGGAGTTTCTATAGTGGGTATATATGTCAGTTAAATATGTGTCAAAAAATAGTGTGATGGGTAGGAAAGGGCTTCTGTATCGGAAGTATTTCTCCGCGGTTATGGAGCCGCACGTGAAAGTCACGTTCTGCCGCAGCTGTCTCTCAGTTTCGAAGATATGGGCAGAGCCGAGATCAACATCTCACCACTTTCTTGTCAAACATGACAGAACAGACAAGCTTCTATTTCATTACTTACCAAACTCTCCACCCACAAGTGGCAATCATGCTATCTCGCTCGATACGAGGTACACATACCACAAGACTTGTGAGGTTCTCCTCCACTGTGAAGACGACATCTTTCGATCCAAAATCACTCGAAGTCCACCCACACTCCACCATCTATAGTGCTATCCAACCCACAGGTAAATTCCACCTTGGTAACTACCTCGGTGCTGTTCGAGTGTGGAAAGATCTCTGTGATGTATCCCCAGACTCTGCCAGAATCATTTATGCCGTTGCAGATCTCCATGCTATCACCATCCCAAAGAGTAGGAAACAACTGAAGGATTGCAGATATGAAGCCATCGCAAGCATCTTGTCCACCGGAATAGACCACGATAGAGCCATTGTGTACCATCAAAGCGCACTTTCTGAACACTCAGAGCTGAACTGGATCTTTTCCTGTCTCACCGGTGTTGGGTATCTCAACAGAATGACACAATGGAAGAGCAAATCTGATGGATCAGAATCTGCCAGTTTGGGTCTCTTTGCTTACCCAGTACTACAAGCCGCTGATATTCTACTATTCAAATCGACACAAGTGCCTGTGGGTGAAGACTAGTCGCAACACTTGGAGTTGTGTCGTCACATTGCTGAACAGTTCAACAAGTCCTACAAGAAGACATTCCCACTCCCAACTACCATCTTGGCACCTACGAAGAGAATCCTCAGCCTGAAGAACCCGGAGAAGAAGATGTCGAAGTCAGATCCAGACCAGAACTCTGTCATCTACATCACGGATGAGCCTGATGTTATTGCTCGTAAAGTGAGAAAGGCTGTTACGGACTCCATTCAACACGAGTTCAAATACGATCCTATCAACAGACCGGGTGTCTCGAACATGATCAACATCATCAGCGGTGTACAGAGAAGGTCTATTAACTCGGTCGAGTAGGAAATCTCCTCATTCAAGGACCACAAGGCATTCAAAGACTATGTCACTGAGGTCCTTGTCGAAGAATTCAGAAGACCAAGAGAGGAGTACACAAGACTCATGAAGGACCAGGACTATTTGCGCTCTGTGGTTCAGAAGGGAAACGAGAGAGCCCGTACCATTGCAGAAAAAACTATGCTAGAGGTAAAACGTAACGCTGGATTCGATTGATCCGCAACATGTATATAAATCTCACAACCTGTTAATAGAGCATCACGTCATGTAAATGTAATAGCATCCAAAATTTTCAGTTCCGTAGCAAACTGGACCAGTATTCTCTGTACGCCCCTATAACTGGAACATGCAAATATCAACTGTTTTAACAGATCGTGTTTGTCAAGATCCAGTACTTTCGGTTCCCATTGACTTCCGTCGGTTGGCCCCATAAGCTCTTCAAACACCTCCATCAACCTGGCCTTGAGTCCCATCTCGCACACACGTCTGCAGTAAATGATCATGTATGTCTTGAACTCTGTGCTATCTTGTAACTTTGTAGCAGCTAGGATTCTGTTCTCCAAGTGTGCAAGCGATACAGTATTCTCCAGGTGTTCATAACCTTCTTTCATCAGCATGGTCTTCGCCATCTTTTGCAAGAACTTGGCACGCCCTCTCTTGACGATCTCCTCATTAGTCTTACTCTCGAGCATGTTGACGATCGAGGTGTTACCATCTTTACCACCACGAGAGTCCCAGTACTGTGATCCAAATGCCCACCACGAATCACTGATCAGAGTCCATGTCTCCATATCTGAGTCGTAGATGAACCCATTACCATTGGAAGTCGTCACCACGGGGAGCCCAGAACTAGACACACTGCACATTGTCAGGTTTTCAGCTCTAGTCAAGAGATCAGGGTTGGAACGTGCCAGCAATGGGTACAGTGAAGCCGGTTCAAACAGTGCTCGTTTGGAAGAGATATCCCAAACGTAACATTCACCGATGGAAGTCACCGCCATGAGATACTTAGCCTTAGACTCCAAGAAACTCAAGGGAGTTCCCAGAACCATTGGTGGTATCACACGACGACCAACGTCACTGTAGACGTATACCACACCATCAACGGTTGCGACGGCCCAAAAGTATCCCTCACCGCCGGTGGCAGAAGATACAAGTTTTGGGATGAAATCAACAAACAGCTGTTTGCCATTCTTGAGCAATGTAACTTTAGTAGGTTTCTGTTCGTTTCCTGAACCGTTCCTGATCTCCAGAATTAGAGAAGAGTCATCTGGAGACGGTAATGTGATCAAGGACTTGATCTTTGGTGTTGAGATTCTGCACCTTGCAAAGGAGGTGGAGGGATTGATCGCTACGGACCCAATGAATTCGACTGGTTCAACTTCTCGGCGCTTGACAAGTTGATCAGGATTCTATGGTGTAGACTCTGGTGGCTGTGCTCGACGTTTGAGGTCCTTTGGGGCATTGTAAGATGGGGCATCAAACTCCATTGTGGTTACAGCACCAACAGGTTGTCGATTGGGGATTGAAGTAGTAGAGGTCTGTGTCGTTGTATGTGTTCCATTCACTGTTGATATCAAAGTTGGTGCAATTCTTTTTTTACCATTGACAGTCTCTGTCTTCTGAGGCAGTGCTGTCTATGGCTTGGGGTTTTCTGTGACCTCAGGCGTTGATGAGGTAGTTGATGATGATGGGTTGCTTTGTTGGCTGATCTGCTTCGCTGCCACAACAGGTGATGACTGGGTTGGGAGCACAGGTACCTGGGTTGTCAGCTGCTGGGGAATGTTCATAGGCTCGGGAACTTTTAGTTTAACAATCAGTTCCTTCACATGTTCCTGTGACAGAGCTTCCCCTAGTTCTTTTGGCTCAAAGACCAACACAATGAGTGTCTCGGCTGCAACAAACAGTGATAAACCGTCAGGACTCCACTGTACATCATTCACAACCTGCATCGAAACATCTGCAGCAACAAAGAGTGGTCTTTGAAGAGTTGTGTTCCAAACAGCCAGTGACTTGTCGTTACCAGAGGAGGCAATTATGTGGAAGATACCAGCACTGGAGTCCTTGAATACTTGTGGATTAAATCTCACCACCCCAGCATTCTATCCAACAAGCGAGAAGTCTGATTTCCAGTTGGATCTAGATATCATACCAATGGCATTAGCACCAGGATCAAGGTTGATGTTGGGCAGTGCTAGTCTTTCACCCGATGGAGCCCACGAGATCTTGCAGTTGTCATTTACAGATGCCAGTGTATGAGAGGCAATGGTAATCTTCTTGTAGTATAGGTCTGTAGGACCCAGCTGTACGTGGTATAGGGCCATTGTGCGGTTGCTCCCCACTGTTGCTAGGTAGTGGTTGGTAGGATCCACCGAAAGACACCGGACTTCGTATCTGTGAGGGATCTCTGACAAGTGACGGCTTGACTTCAAGTCATAACTGATGACTCCGGTGGATGAAGCGAGAAGTAAAACATCCCTGAGTACGGCAATGTCGTTGATGGGGTGAGTGTGTTTAAAGAGCAATTGAGACTCTCCTGTAGTCAAGTTGGAACGGTAGACGTTGTTGTCAGTATCTGTGGATACAACATCCCCACCACATGCTGTCAAAGCGGTGACCATACTCCCTTCGTGCACATGGATGATCCTCAGCGGTTGCAGTTTCTCGATCTGTTCCCTTTGTAGTGTCTCCATTGTGGTTATTTCTGATAGCTGTTTCGAGTCCCATACGCGTACCAGACCATCGCTGCCTGCTGTCACCAGCTTGGAAGAGGGAACATCCACAACCAAAGCGGTAACTTCCGAGTCAAACTTGGATGTGGGGAGTTTTAAAAGTCTCATTTAGTCGCTTTCACCTCTTGAGCAGTGTCAGAATGAACCCGACTTAACAACAAACAACACATCATGATGCTATACGAAGTGGAATTGGAGAAGAGTGAGTAGACTTTGCAGGGCTGCGTAACTCCATCACAATGAATCGCGAACACGTTTTATGGATGTCCACACGTCGTCTTACCCACCGCCACAGAAAAAATTACACGGAGCACACAACGAGCCCAGAAGTGATGATGAGGTTGGGAAGAAATATTGGGAATCTGATCATTTATTGACCAATACAACCAACGAAAGGAAGACAAGATGTCTAACCAGGATATGGAGGTGTACACTAGTGACGATGGGTCACAATTCACAGGTATGTTATCACATGATAGGACTTTGGATGACGATTGTTTATCACACGTTAATCAACGTGACTGATACCACCACCAATCAAAAGGAATCACTGAGCCGGGTACTAACTGGGCAGCACTATAGAATACTGGATTGACTGGTTTTTGGGAACGAAAGGAAACGAATACTTCTGCGATATCGATGAAGAATACATCACGGACAAGTTCAATCTGACGGGTCTTTACTCAGAAGTTGAGGGAGTTCATCTTGCTATCGACTTTATAACGGACGATTTGAAAACTGAGAACCTCACAGAAGAGCAAGTTGAACAACTGGAATCAAACGCAAGACTACTATACGGGCTGATCCATGCCAGATACATCATCACAGCGAGGGGGCTCTCCAAGATGATGGAGAAATTCAAAAAAGCAGACTTCGGATACTGTTCCAGAGTACACTGTCATCTACAACATCTCTTACCAGTTGGATTGAGTGACCGTGTGGGTGTGGCTTCCGTGAAACTCTACTGCCCTAGCTGTGAGGACATCTACAACCCGAAATCCTCCAGACACCACCTCATAGACGGTGCCTTTTTCGGGACAACGTTCCCTGGAATGTTCCTCCAGGCATACCCACAAGTTCTCCAACCGCATCCAACTGAAAGATACGTCCCTAAAGTGTTCGGGTTCAATCTTCATGAATACGCCAAATTGGCAAGATGGCAGGAGCTGCAAAGACAGAAACTAGAGAGAAAGCTCCTCCAGAAGGGCATTTCGGTCGTGAATCAGTCTAATGGATATCAATACCCTGAACAGGAGGACGAAACAATGGACCGCAGCAGTGGGAGAATTAATGATAGGAAATGACGGAATGGTGGTGTGAATACACATGATGAGTTATAAACGCGGTGAAGTGTATTGTGCGATCTTTCAACAGTATACATCTCGATGGCTGACCACCAGGACTGTTCCTCATGAACGATGAGATGATCTTAGTAAGATGGCACTGGTTTCGTTGTAAATTGATCTAGGGGTTCTTCGTGGACCATACAGTGGTGGCTAGTCAGGGTAGTAGAGACTAGAGACTTCTATATGCTCTATTCCTCCTGAGTCCTGAGCCAGTGCACAACCGCGGCAGGGTTGAGACACAAGCCGTAGATTCTAGACACCCTCGCCTAACCTACGGCTGTCACGGGTCACAGATGTACCATGTACCAGGCTTTCGTATATCTCCCGGCTTATGTGGCTCTTAAAACGTGATGTCCAAACTGCTCAAGCGGTTGTGGATTTCTCCGTAGAGAACCGCAGTTGCCGTTGGTTGCCGTTGATTCCCGTTGATAAGCGCGTTGTCCGCCGCCATCCCTCGATATCCGTCAAATACCGTCAATCTCCGCTATCTATGCCGTTCAGTGCTGAAAATGTTTCCGCTACTACACCCCTTTTGGTCATCCCCTGGAATGATTCTCTCGTGATCACTGATATATAAGTGAGTGGTACTTCCACTCATGACATCTCTGTCGACATGCCATTCTCCTTCCCCCCTTAGATAACATCAACAAATTATAAAGTATAACGATACAACATGACTGTCGAACAAACTGAGAAAGTGCCAATTGGAACTTACATCTTCCAGAGACTCGCTCAGATCCCAAACTTCAGATCTGTCTTCGGTGTTCCTGGTGACTTCAACTTGCCACTCTTGGAGCACATCTACAACGTTCCTGAGTTGAACTGGATTGGTAACTGCAATGAGTTGAATGCCGGTTACGCCGCTGATGGATATGCCAGAATCAACAAAATTGGTGTTGTGATCACCACTTTTGGTGTCGGTGAGTTGAGTGCCTTGAACGCTGTTTCTGGTGCCTTTGTGGAAGGTGCTGGACTTCTTCACATTGTTGGTACTTCAGGTACACGTTGGAAACAGAACAACGACTTGGGTTGTCACCACCTCATTCCAAACAAGAACACTTGGGATGTCAGACAGCCACATGACGTGTATGAAAACTTGGTGGAGCCATTCAGTTGTGTTGTTGAAAAGATTGACAGTTCGAACCTCGATATCGTGCAGCAGCAGATTGATAATGCCATTGAGACTGTATACAAACAGTCCAGACCAGGTTACATCTTCTTGCCAGTTGACTTGGCCAATGCTACTATCGATGTCGTTACTGACAAGCCTCTCCAGTTGAGCACCTACTTCGGTGACGCCACACAAGCTCACACACTTGCTGTTAAGATCTTGGAGAAGCTCTATTCCAAGCCATTTGCCGTGATTGCTGACCAGTACTTCAAGCACCGTCGTGAACACCTCTCCAAGTTCGTCTCAGAGAACAACTTGCACGGATTTGAAGCATACCTTGCTAAGTCTCTTCTTGATGAAACCCACCCAAACTATCACTTTGTTGTTGCTGGTAAGCTTTCGAGTCCAGGTGCCCTTGAAGCCCTCTCCAAATTCGACTTGGCTATCCACTTCGGTACGAACCTCAACGAGTTGAACAACTTTGGTTACTGGCACCCAAGTGACAATGTCAGTGAGGTGATCAATGTTGGTAAGGACTATGTCAAGCTGGATGGTGAACTCTACACAAACATTGATGGTGAGCTTGTTTTTGATATCATGATGGAGCTCTTTGACCCATCAAAGTTGTCCAAGGATTCTTTGGAGATTCCAGCACAGGTTACTTCCACCTTTGAGGTTGAGAACAAGTCCCTCCCAGTTACACAAAAGACACTGGCTGCTACCATGGAGTCCCACCTCAAGGAGAATGACATCCTTGTTTCAGAGATGTGCTCTTTCCTCTTCTCCACTCCAGATCTTCACTTGCCTCGTGGTTGCCAATTAGTTCACCAGAACTACTATGGCTCCATCGGTTATGCTCTTCCAGCTACTCTTGGTGTTTCTCTTGCCGTGAAGGATGCCAGAAGCGACAGAAGAGTGATTTTGTGTGAAGGCGATGGTTCTGCTCAAATGACCATTCAGGAGTTGTCTTCTTTCCACAAGTACGGCGTGAACCCAACTATCTTGCTTCTGAACAACGAGGGTTACAGTGTGGAGAGAGTTGTGCTTGGTCCAACCAGATCTTACAACGACATTCAGCCAAACTGGAAGTGGTGTGATCTGCTCAAGACATTTGGTGCCACTGAAGGCTCTACAGTAAGCACCAGAGTTGACAGTGTGGCAGGCCTGGAGGAGGCACTTTCACAAACAGACAACGGTAAACTGAATTTTATTGAGGTTGGTTTGGAGAAGATGGATGTCCCATGGAGATTTGCTTTCCTTTGTGGTAAGGGTAAGAAGTGATGTCATGACACGTAAAATACAGGTAACGAATATACATATAATGAAGCATAGCTATTACGATATCCATACCCAGACGTCTGGGGATTTCCCGATTCTGTTTCTTAGAGCGTCACTGCAAGCCAGCTGTATGCACTTCACATATTGCTTGGTGCCTTGGAAAACAACTCTGGATATTCCACTGATATTCTGTTTGAGACTCTCGACTTTAGCGTACACCAGCTAGTCACTTTTGAACACTGCCTTCCTGAATGTTTCCACCAATGCTGACGAAATCTTCTTCAAGGGTGACTTGTAAGGCTAGACGGCCTGAATATCCGATTGCTGTGATGATGAGCCTGTCCAACTGACTAAACCGATTGTGATGACAACTGTGACGCCAATACCAATACCAAGGCCGATGGTAACTCGATCAATGTTCAACCAGGTGCCAATGGAAGTATTATAGCTGCGATTGTGGTTTCTTCTTTTCTGTTTATGGCTTTCAACAACTTGATGGGTGATGAGGACGCTCTTTGTGGATGATCTGCGCCGGCGTGTTGGTGTCGTTGTGTCCTAGGACTCTTCAGATTCTTGAGAAGTTGATGACTCAAGGTTAACAAGCTGATATCCCTTTGGCTCAATGTCGAGATTCGAAAGCCTGATCTGGGAATCATGTTGGTTGTCGTGTGCTGGCAATTGGTAATGGTTGCCAGGTGCGGTCATCGACTGGAGGAGGAAGTCTTCTCTCAAAAGCTCCAATAGATTGTGCAGCTCAGACTGATCATCAAGTGAAATTGGTGAGCAAAGCAACTCCAGATTATTTGTCATCATGAGCTTCTCGATTATCTGGGGGTTGATGTTTCTGTAGACTGGGACGAAGAGTTTTTGCTTGATCATCTCGGAGTTGGTCTTCATGAATCTTAATATGTTGCCAATTTTGATCAAGCCATCAAAGATGACCACGATGATCTTGTGTGGATCAGCAGTGTCCAATGTGAACTTATCCTTCAGTGCAGTATCCAGTCTGCGCTAAAAGCTTCCCTTCTTGTGTCCGATCACCAGGATCTTGTAAGTGTAAGTGGTCTGTTCCACGGTGTTCACGGTCAGCGGATTGATAGACTCATCAAGGAGGTGATTTGTGTCACCTCCTGAGAATTTGTAGTTGAAATCCATGAAATGTCTTTGCGATCCAACTTTCGCTGCATCATTCAGATCAATCTCAATGGTCTTATCCTCGTCTTCGGTAGTCTTTTGTGACATCTCCCAAGGTGCAGACTGAGCTATGAGTTCACCCCTAGCCTGTCTTGAGATCATTGATGGGGACGTACCTAGATGGTTGAATTCATCGTCTTCGGTATCTGAGGAAGACAAAACAGAGCTGGTTGGTCTTGCAGCGAGGAAGCTCTCACCACTGATGGACTGCCAAGATGTGGCGGAAAACCCAAGGCTTATCAAAGAAGGTGAAGTATCGAAGCATTGTGGTGAAGGTTCTCTTTGCATGAGAGCCTGGTATATGGAGTGATGCGAGTTGAGAAGTCTGTTGCTGTCGAGTTCTGTACTCTCCGATTCTGGATCGTGTGAGGAAGCTCTAGTTGGTGATTCTGTCATGTCAGCGATAAGCGGTAGGTGAAATGCCTGAAGATTTCGACTTCAACTGTGGATGTGAGCAGTTTGGTCAACTGAGAAACTGTCTGGGGAATTTGAGAGGACACTCAAGAATCGAAGGCCGTAGAACTCAATGGTAAAGAGTTAGGGTGGTAGACTTGCACTTCACTGGTGGGATGCGGTTACTGATAAGCGTACTCAGTATGTCTGTGGTGTGTGTGTGGATGCTTGGTGAAGGGATGATAGTGGCGTACGCTGCTTCAATATTTCTAGGCGAGGTTAGAAACTACTAGACGGTTAATCGTTGATGATAGTTGTTAGGAAATAGAGTCTATGACGTCTCTTGTTCGATTTCACTTTGCCTCTGTTAGCGAAACGGTGCATGTGGTTGAGAAATGACACCATCCTCAAAAATTGTGACACCTCCTTCCCCTCCTCAATGCTCATCGCGCGTCAGCTGTTATCGCAATCGCAGTGATATCTGACGCTGAAGACTTCCCGATATGGAATCACCGCGTAAACTTTGTCCATATATAGGGGTAGAAAATGGTGGTGGACAATTCACGAATCGCCGGCCAGAAGTTTATAGTATATACCGTCCAATGAAAAGAGTTATGGTGCTTGATCTTGTCGTCTTACATTAAAGCACTAACAGCACTGACACTGATTTTTAGGTACTACATAGTAACTAGACGCCAGCTGGCCACTAGTGCGGCTAGCTGGCTCGGCTCCTCTCTAGGCGTACCAGATCTTAACATGGCAGATTGCTCCTCCTTGATCCGGACCGCGAGTGAAGCCTGAAGGGTACTGAGAAAAATTACATTATACAAACTTCAGAAGCCAAATCCAGAGAAGATGTGCTATGTACTGGCCAAGACATGTTTGCTCGCATCAGAAGTTTGGAGTTCAAAGTATCCATCAACTCTCTTCAATCCTCCTCGCCTGTAGGCCTATGTAATAGTGCAGCGATCACCTCTGCGGCCTGCCTCCACTTTCAACCGCGAAGTTGAAGTGGGCAAGAAAAATTGAAGGTAAAAATAAACATCAACAATGAGGTGAGAATTTCCAGATAACATTAAGCCTACCACTTATTTCATCCTCCACACAGCGGCTGTCAATAGCTTCTACATCCCATTCAGGCCTGTGCCATTTTCTCATTTCAGCGGGACCTTAAAATTCCAGTTACGCCATCTGGCTGTGCAACACTGACACATTCGTCATCCTTCATTCCCAGTGTTGATCATTGAGCTGCTCCTTGCTCTACCAAGCCAGTTCCATTGCCATTTGCAGCTTGAGCTCTCAACTCTATCATCTAGTGTGAGATCAGTTTATCATCGCAACATCTCCCAGTTAACGATCTGTCACACCCTATTCCCATAGCCTTCAACACATGACTCCCCCACAGGCACATTATACCAAATCCCAACCAACATGAGGCCCAAATTGATGAAAGATCGAAAGTTCAGAATCGGCATACGGCAGCAGCTCATCACTCTTGTTATTGCTGTGGCACTTTTCTCCCTGATGGTACTTGCCATCGTCACAGGTATCTACTTCTCCTCAAACTACCGTAAGATGAGAGAGGACAGACTTAAAGTCATTGCCCAGTTGAAAGCATCACAAGTGGAGCAGAATCTAAACTCGTTATTTTACCAAGCATATTGGCTCACTGCAAAGGACACTATTCAAAACTCATTGGTTGCTTACAGGGCCGGTAACACGTCGGAATCAAACTGGGCCGACGCAGAAGATAGCATCGAGCAGTTCCTCCAATCTTCAGTCACATTTGCATCGGTACGTCTATACGATACCAAATTCACTCCGGTGGTAGAATCTGAAGCCAACTGGTCCACACTATACGTCCCAGATGAAATTGATAAACTGCTATACACCTTGGAGATTGACGACTTTACAGTACCCAACAGCGTCGACTCCTCAGGTTACGTCAGTGGTCCTGTGAGAAATGGCACCACCTCATATGTCATGTCCATGACGATACCTGTGTTCTCGCAAGCTTCCATCCTCTTTGAAAATTCCGACCTTGTGGGCTACATCACCACTGTGTTGACTGCAGATTCGTTGGCTCTCATCCTGAGAGATAACAGTACAGCTCTCGATGATGCACAGGTGGTGATACTGGTGGCAGATGCAGACCTTGACGCTGACCTTGAAGATAACGGTGTGACTGAAAACACAACATACCACTATGCATTTCCAAGAACCCGGGCTCTCGCCAACACCTCATACATCGTCGATGACAACGAAATCGCAAGACAGGTTTTCAAAAATAATAAGACGGGCAGTAGCTCCAATACCAAATCAGCAGAAGGTGTCAGTATTGCAGCAGGTTACTGTCCAATCAATTTTGACATGGTGAATTGGGCTGCTGCTGTGGAGCAAAAGAGATCCACTTTCATGGAGCCTCAAAATCACTTCACAAAGATTATTGTTGGTGTATGTCTCGGTATTGCTGTTTTCATGGCCGTTTTGACTTTCCCAATTGCTCATTGGGCAGTACAGCCGATCTTGGATCTGCAGAGAGCGAGTGAACAGATTGCCACAGGACGTGGATTACAAGCTCCCTCAAGGGGCAAGAAGGACAAAGACGGAAAGTTCTTCGAGAAAACCAGTGCACGTGGAAGCTTCTCTACCGGAGGTGACAGTAACATCTATCCACCTTACACCAATTCCCACTCTCCTTCTAGTACACCAGGTACTCCGCATTCACCCACAGGCGACAGTGAAGTTGGATCTCTCTCCTCTGGTGCTTTGAATGGCCAGCCATCCTACCTACAGGACGCACGTGTCCCTACCCACAATCGTATATTCTACGATGAGTTGAGTAAGCTCGCTGAAACATTCAACGCCATGACTGATGAGTTGGACAGACAGTATACACATCTGGAGGATCGTGTGAAGGCCAGAACGAAGCAACTGGAGGCTGCAAAGATACAAGCAGAAGCTGCAAATGAGGCCAAGACTGTGTTCATCGCCAACATCTCTCATGAATTGAGAACACCTCTCAACGGTATTCTGGGTATGACTGCTATCTGCATGGCTGAAAATGACCTTGACAAGATCCAAGATAATCTCAAACTCATCTTCAGATCCGGCGAACTCTTGTTGCACATCTTGACCGAGTTGCTGACTTTCTCTAAGAACTCTCTCAAGAGATCCAACTTGGAGAATGCAGATTTCTCTGTTATGGAAGTGGCCCTTCAGATCAAATCCATCTTTGGTAAACTGGCAAAGGACCAGCATGTCAACCTATCCATCATTGTGACTCCAAATCTGGTGAGACGCATGGTATTGTACGGTGACTGTAACAGAATCATTCAGATCGTGATGAATCTCGTCAGTAACTCACTCAAGTTTACCCCTGTTGATGGTAAGGTTTCAGTGACTATAAGAAACCTTGGGCTCTACGATGAGGAGAAAAGCAAACAGTCTAACTATGAGAAGGTATGTGTTCTACCCAACACCGCTCTGGTATCAGACGTCCCACAATCCAAAAAGGTATCCAAAGTTTCCAGCCCTGGCGACACTGAAGGCTCTCAGACAACTACTCCTACCACAAGTACATCAGATGAGAACGATATGGATGATGCTAAGAGTATTCTGACCATCTCCACGCAGTCCTACGATGACAATGTCTTTGGCAGTCAGTTCAAGATCTCATACGACTCTGAAGATGGCAAGCCAAGTAAAACCAGAGACATCACTGAGAAGAAGACATGGGTGTTTGAGTTCATTGTGGAAGATACCGGTCCAGGAATTGATCCAAAGCTTCAAAAGGCTGTCTTCGAGCCATTTGTCCAAGGTGATCAAACCCTTTCTAGGCAGTATGGTGGTACAGGTCTGGGATTGTCTATCTGTCGTCAGCTTGCAACGATGATGCATGGTGTACTTGAGTTGGAATCAACCGTGGGTGTTGGTTCGAAGTTCATCTTCAAAGTCCCTCTTACACAGACGAAGGAACTTCTTGTCTCTGATACTGACCTGTTTGAGGATGAGTTCAATGCACTCAGTAAGAAGAACCGGAAAGTGAAGATTGTTGAACCTTCAAGAACTCCAACAACAGAACATGATGTCACCAGCGAGACGTTCACCCCATCAACAGAAAGACCAGGCTACCTCAGCAAGGGATATCTGACTTCTACCGGTACGGCAAAGACATCAAGTGCATCTATCCACTCTGCTGCTGGTACTACAGGATCATCCTCATCAAGACGTGAAGGTGAGCGAACGTTGCGTATTCTGGTTGCCGAAGACAACAAGGTGAACCAAGAGGTCATCACGAAGATGCTGAATCTCGAAGGCCTAACGGACATCGACTTGGCTGTGGATGGAGAAGAAGCCATCAAGTTTGTAAAGACCAAGAGAGAGAGCGGTGAAGACTACGACATCATCTTCATGGATGTTCAGATGCCAAAGGTTGACGGTCTGATGGCTACAAGAACCATCATCCATGAACTGGGATACAAGGGACCGATTGTTGCGCTGACGGCATTTGCAGATGAGAGTAACGTCAAGGGGTGCTTGGATGCCGGTATGAACGGGTTCCTCACAAAGCCGATTAGAAGATTGCAGGTCAAGCAGATCCTTCAGAAGTTCACAAACATAGACGGTGATCATCATGGTGAACAAACATAATGATTCCATAATCAGTAACGAAGTGCATGAATAGAACTACGAAAACACTGTAGCAAATAGTACATAGATGGTCATATTATTTCATTCAAACCACGGGTCAGCTAAATAAGCAAATATTGAGTCGATACGCAGCAATAAGAAAAGAAACAAAGCAGAAGAGATTGAGGGGCGGAACCGCTTATTTGAGTTTCTTCTTTGGTCTCAACTGGTTGGTGTGACCACACTTTCTCTTACGGCAGTTGGTAGCTCTTGGTGGCAATCTGGCGTAACACTTTCTGCAGATGGACTTCTCACAGTTGTACTTGGAAGCCAAGGCCTTGAGGGATGGCTCGATGATACCACCTCTCAATCTGAGGACCAAGTGGAGAGTGGACTCCTTCTGGATGTTGTAGTCAGAAAGGGTTCTACCGTCCTCGAGCTGCTTACCAGCGAAGATAAGTCTCTGCTGGTCAGGTGGGATACCCTCCTTGTCCTGGATCTTGGACTTGACGTTGTCAATGGTGTCAGAGGACTCAACCTCCAAGGTAATGGTCTTACCGGTCAAGGTCTTAACGAAACTGGTTTAGATATGTTAGTACATAGCTCAAGACATGTGATGGGCTTCAGAGACAATAACAATAGCATGACGGAGACAAGTGAAGTTTGGATGAATGTTGGATATGATGTGGTCTGGCGAATAGTGGATGCTGTGGACTGTTTCTATGGTCTTCTTCGATGGTCGATTGCTGATGTATAACTTCCTCGAATATTTCTGGATCGACAGTGAACCTTTGTAACTCGTCCATATTAGTTCAATATTGAATGAACTAGTTTGTTCACTTCCATGGCTTTGTCTGCTTGCTTTCGTGTGGTCCTCTCATAACGAAAAGTTGAGTTGATGTTCCGTCGACTTGAAGGCAATCCAAAAAACGTGACTTGGGGACGTCTCTTCATCGAATCAGCTATGTCTTGTTGCTTGTGCTCTTTCTCCCTGGCTGTGTGTGCCCTCCACTTACATTTGCATCTTGATGTAATAATCGTTAGGTGATTTCAACACTTGTAAGCTATACTGGAGTTGACTGTTGTATGGATACTGTTTTTCACTTTTGTTTTTCCACGAGTCTCTCACTGTGTGGCACCGGTGGGAAACTGCTCACAGTGGACTGCTGCTGCGCGTACCAGCCCTCTCCCGCGCTCGGCCTCTCCCTCTGTAATCTTCGCGAATTTTGGGAAGCCTATGGCCTTGATAGATTTTGTGAGTCGGCTCAAGATTCACTGGTTCGCGCAACAGATATGGCGGGATCGTCGTTGGTGAATGGATTTTTCTTGACGTTCACTCGAAGACATGTTCGCGATTCCAGCCCTCTACTAGATCACATGACCCTAACACTTTCTCTAGGGCAGACAAACGTGATCGCGAAGTCGGGGGAAAATCCACGATTCCGGGCTCCAAATCACCGGCTCCACTTTGACAGTCCAAAGGCTGGCAATAGTAGTACAATTAGCTTCTAATGTACTAACACCACGTTATTTTCCGCAACTCCTTTCAATTGGGACGTTGGTCGATAGCAATTGCGAAGCGCTAAAGTCACTTGTCTCTACGCTCCTAGCTACCGCCTTATCGTCACACAGTTGTTCTTGTCTTTGTTTACGTTGCACACCATCACATCAAAGAGTGGAAGACAACATCAAATTACAAGATGTCATCGTCATCACCGCCGTCAGACAGTGATGATACTCACTCCTCACCACAACAGGAGACGTATCCTGTGATGGATGCCAATGAATTCATCTAGCTAGCCGAGCAAGCAGTGGCAAACAGTAACACACAACCTACGAATGATCAATCTTCTAATGACATGGTTGGAGGTGGACCTTTTGAGGATTTTGCCAATAACGATGTGACTACTGAACATACCCAAATCTCTGATGTTGACTCTTCAGCTTACACTGAATCTCGTGATTTCTCTGTCTCTCCCGAGATGGCTGATGTTGGATCTTTGGCTTCGTATCTTGATGTCGATAGGTCACAGTTGGAGTCACTCAACTCATCCATTTTGCAAAAAGTTCAAGCCACCATCAACGAATTGACTGATTTGAAGTCTGAGAAGATGACACTGGAAGTTAAACTGGAGAACGTATCTCACGTCAATGCTAAGTCTATCGAGTTGTACAAGAAACGCGTGGCTACATTACAGAACCAGAACTCACAACTCTCCGATTCAAACAACCGTCTCGCGGAGGAGAGAGATCATATCAAACAACGTGTGATGGAGCTCGAACGCATACAGAGCAACATGAACACATCATCGCATTCCCATGAGGCCAAGCTACAGGAATTGACCGCGGAGAACAGAAGCCTGCTCGATATCATCGCCAAGAAGAACAATGAGCTCAATTCGCTCAAGTCTGACTACGCAGAGATCTAGGATTCCAACAGCAAACTCAGGAAGTCGGTCATGGAACTGGAATCGTCCACTCAGGAATCTCAATCTAATTTGGTGCATGCAAACATGAGAGTTCAATCACTCGAGACCAAGCTGGAAATGCTGAATAAGAACCATGAGTGGGTGAATGCTGAACTTGAGAGAACCAGTGAGGAGTTTGCTGAGTACAGAAAAGAGAAGTCATCCGAAATATCCAGTCTACAGTTTGAGCTTGATCAGAAAACAACTGACTATAACACTGTGCGTCTCAAAGCTGACAACTTGTCTACCAGATTCGACGAGGTGTCGAAAAAGCTCGATGACTCCTTACTCGAGATCAAATCACTTAAGGATTCTAAAGCCGCCGAAGAGGAAGAATACATCAAAGAGATCTCTGTGAAAGAGCGTCTCGTATCATTGCTGCAGAGATCTGTGGATGAGTTCAAGCTCAAGACCCAACATCTCGAAGAGAAGCTTAATGTATCAAGGTCAGGTGTTGCGTCTGAATCTGCATCTTTGCAGACCGAACTTGACAACTACAAGTAGAAGCTTGAACGCAGCGAGGCAAAGATCAAACAATTGGAGCTCACGATTGACGAATTGACGAATGTTTCCCAGCTCGATTCCAGATCATCAACCGCTGGTCTGCCTCCACTTTCTCCATCTGCTAGAGTCACTGCCTCTCAGCATGCTGGTCTATCTCTCAGTCAGCTCTATGCTGACTTCTCATTGATGAAGAGACAGTTGGTCCAGGAACGTCGTGCAAAAGAGCGCATGTAGCAGCAGTTGGACTCGTTTGTCAGTGAGTTGGAACAGAAGGCTCCTATCATCAACGCCACCAAAGAGAGAGCCAATCTTCTTGATAAAGAACTTACAGAGTTGTCTGTTATCCTCCAGGAAACTGCCAACGAGAAAGAGCAGATGCAGAGATCACAAGTTGAGCTCTCTAACAGGCTCCAGGAGAGTCAGACCGAGATCACCAGCTTGCGCAAGCAGAGAGCTGATCTGTCTCGCCAGGTTCAGCAATTGTTGATTCAAGTCACAGTGCGTAACGACAATGGAGGACCACTTACCCCTGCTGAGAAGAAGGTCATAGAGAGATTCGCTCAAGGAGACATCTCACTCAATGACTCCGATACAGACAAACTGATCTCAGAGAGACTAGTGACTTTCCGTGACATCATTGAGTTGCAGAAAAAGAACGAGGACTTGCTTCGTATCGTTAGAGAGCTTGGTGCTAAGGCTGAGCAGCAGGAACAGCAGTCCAAGGCCAGACTTGAGACTTTGGAGAGTGTTGCCATTGTTGAGGCTAAGGAGGCTATCGAGACTCTACAGGATGAGCTGAAGTCTGCTGAAACAAAATTGAATGCTGTTACCAGAGAACGTGATATGTTCAGATCTCTTCTTTCTGGTAAGGAGTCCAATAGAAATGGCAACACTATTCTCACTGGTGATCTTTCTGAGTCAGGTGTTTCAAACGAGAGACTCGCTGCATTGTCGAAGAAGTATGAAGAAGCACAGGCAGACGTTGAAAATCTCCGGAGTCAACTTGATAAGGTCAAGGTAGAGTCCGAGACCACCATCAACATTCTCAACAAGCAGATCAACGCCCTCACCACCGAGAGATCTGAATTATCGCTCAACTTGGCTAGAGAGAAGTCTACTGGTGAGCTGATGAAGGAGAGATTCGACTATCTCCAGAACAACCTCAACTACACCAGATCTGAGATTGAGGAGCTGCGCAAGAGCAACACCATTCTCCAGAACAACCTTGCTAGACAGGAGTCTAAATCACATGATGCATCGGAACAACTGTTCCAGACTAGAGCTGCGCTCGATTCCTTACGCACCGAAGCTACGAACTTGAAGCATGAGAAGCAAATATGGCAGTCGGTGGAAGAGAGATTGACCAAGGAGAACGCTATGTTGACTGAGGAGAAGAACAAACTCAACTCACTCTTGATCAACTTGCAGTTTGTTGACAAGCAACGTGAAGAGCGCAACGCTGAGGCTCAGAAGCGTTGGTCTGATCATACAACATCACTCGAGCGTGAGCTTGCAGACACTAGAACCAGATTGACCGAGACTTCAGAGGAATTAAAACAGGTGTTGTCTCGTAAGGAGGCTGATATCGTTGCTTACCAGGAGCGAATTGATCATCTCAGAAACGATCTGAACACCGTGAAGGATGAGCTTTCTTCGAAAAAGAACATTGCAGACTCACTAGAGTTCAAGGTACAGACATTGACCACCAAGTTGGCTTCTGCGGAGGCTCGTCTCGCTGGATACCAGAACCTTGTTCAGTCTGAGAATGACGATAGTGGATTGGTATCTGAGGCTTTGAAGCTCAAGGCTGAGTTGGACGATGCTAGAGCTGAATTGGAAGAAGCCAACAAGAGTGCTGCTGAGTTCAGGTCCATTGCTACTGCCACAGAAGAGACACTTGACAGCATGACGAAATCATACGATGAGTACAAATCCACTACCACTGCTACAATTGAGAAGTTGCAATCTGAAAACAAGTCCTTGACTGAGAAGATTGGCGTGCTTGAGCATCAAGTTGAACTTCTCAACAACGAGGTGGATGAACAGAGAGTGGCTTTGAACAAGGAACTCATGGATGCACACGCTGAGATTGATGCTCTACGTGTAAAGGCCGATGAGAGTGTCAAGTTGAAGGCTGACTACGATGCAAAGGTTGCTCTAATCGAAAGCTCGTTCCAGCAGCAGGTTGCCATCGCCACAGAGGCTCAACAGAACTATGAGAAGGAGTTACAGAAGCATGCTGATGCGTCTAGAGCTTATGCTTCTCTGAGAGAAGAGACCAACACTGTGAAGGAGAAGATTCAACAGTTGACATCTGAGGCTAACGCTGCCAAGCGTGCTTTGGAGGATTCTCAACAGAGTTGGGAAGTGCAGAAGTCTCAGTTGGAGGAGGAATTGCGCAGTGCCAGTGCAAGAGTTGCCGATTTGTCTTCTCAGAACCACATTCTGTACAACCAGATTGAAATTTTGTCCAAACAAACCGCTGGTGTTTCAGGTGATGAAAATGATCTTGATGGCGTCTCCGATGAGTTGAGAGAGTTGATCACATTGTTGCGCCACGAGAAGGAGATTGCAGATACACAGCTTGAAGTTGCTAACCGTGACTTGACCACAACTCGTCAGAAGCTTTCGCTTGTCACCAGTGAGCTTGATAAGACTCGTGCAGAGTTGCTGAAGTCACAGTCTCGTGACTCTGAAGTGAACCGTATCACGGAGGAGTACGAGACATTGCAGAAAGATGTTGAGCAGTTGAATCTTTTGCGTGAAAGTAACGTTACTCTACGTTCTGACCTCAAGTCCAATGTTTCCAAGGTGCACGAACTTGAGTCGCAGATCACAGTTTTGGCCGGTAAGCTTGAACCGAAGGAGAATGAAGTCTCGAAGTTGAAGACCGAATTGGCTCACAAGAATCAGGAATTGAAACTCACTTTGGAGGAAAGAGACCGCTGGAAACAGAGATCCCAAGACATTCTTAAGAAGTTTGACCGTATTGACCCTGAAGAGCATTCCAAGCTTCAGACAGATAACGCTGAGTTGCAGAAGAAGCTCGAGAGTCTCGAACAAGCACACTCTGAGTTGAATGACAAGTTTGCACGTTTGAGAGCTGAGGCTCAGGATAAGATCAAGAAGGCCAGTGCAGACAGAAAGCTCATCCAGTCCTCTCTTGATGAAGTCACCAAGGAGAAGGACGCTGCTGTTGCAGCTACAGCTGAGGCCAATGCCAAGGTTGAGGCTTTAGAGCAGGAGGTTTCCTCGTTGAAGGAGAGTGTTGGTAAGCTGGAAAACTCAGCCAAGAAGGCATCCGGTAAGAAGAATAAGGATCACATTGCAGAGCTGAATAAGCAACTAGAAGAACTCCGTCAAGAGTTAGTCAAGAAGAATGAAGATTTGCAGAAGTCTAAGGAGCTTGAAGGCAAGTTTGAAGAGGTCACCAAGAAGAATGCTGCCTTGGAGAAACAGATTGCTGATCTCAACGGTGAGATGAAGACTTTGAACGCTGAACTTGATGCTGCTAAGCTCAACACTACAACAAACACTCCTATTTCAGGTACACCAGGTCCAGTTGATGACAAGTCTGCCGAACTGATTGCTGAGTTGAAGACATCTCTTGAGAACACCACTACTGAACTCAACGCTGCAAAGGCCGAGGTAGAAAGACTACAGAGCAAAGAAGGGTCTGACTCTTCTGCTGAACCTGCTGTCAACTCTGTGGATGTGGATGCTGCTTTGAAGGAGCAAGAGGAGAAGTTGCGTGCCGAGCATTCAGCTGATTTAGTCAAGAAACTTGCTGACGCCGAGGAAGCTTTGAAGGCCAAACTCCGTGCTCCGTCTGAAGAGAAGTTGAAACGTATCGCTGAGGCCAGAACGAAGTCGTTGGAAGAAGCACATGCGAAGGAAACTGCCGCTCTAAAAGAAGAGTATGAGAAGAAGCTTGCCTCTGCTAATAACTCTGAGAGCGTTGTTGCTGAGTATGAGGATAAGATTGCTGCTTTGAAGAAGGAGTTTGGGGAGACTATGAAGCAGGAGGTTCTCAAGGCCAGAAATGAGGCGAAAGAGGCTGCATTGAAGGAGTCCTCGATGAGATCTAAGCTCCTCCAGGGTAAAGTGGAGAAGCTGACAAAGCAGAAGGCTGAGCTCGAGAAGAAACTCGCTGATCTGACTACTGCTACTTCAGGCTCAGACGCTACAGATCAGGCGGAGCTCGGTACTAAAAGACCTGCTGAGACTGCTGAGAGTTCTGAGGGCCCACAGGAGAAGAAGACGAAAAGTGAAGAATAATCGTCTCGAAAATGTGTACAATAGATGAATTTGCTTGATAGTTCAGAGTAGCGTAAAGCTTCTATGACGCGTGTAGCAGTTTCGCGTTCGCCCCCATACAATTTTTAACGCGTATGTTTTAGGCCGGTTCATGAAGCGATGAGAAAGCCCTGGAGAAATCAGCATAATTGATCTGGTTTCACGGCTCGTTCTCCCAGATTATATCACAAATGACTGGCAACTGGCACATCGACCCAAGAGAGATCAACACAGATAAGGGTCTCGATCTGTATGGGAAGCTGACGGACGACGAGAATGAAGAGCAAGTGGAGAGGAGTACCAACGATGAAGCCGGACAGGAGATGACACCAGATGAGAGTGAGTCATGATATTCCAAACATCTCTGGCTAAGATTGTGACTAACGATTTTATAACAAGTTGAGGAGAAACTGCGGAAAATGCAACAGGAAATGAAACGATTGGAGCAGTTGAAGCAACGGGCCCAGAGTGAACGCACCAAAGTGAAAGTGAAACCGGAACCCAAAGTGGAAGTGAACCTCACACCTTCACCCAAGAAATCAGTATTGAAGGATGTTGATACAGATCTGATCAAGCCAAGGAACTTGAACGAGAAACTTCAGAAAGTACGATGCTCTTCATCACGAGACGCCCAACTATCGCATACATCATCATCATCATCATCATCATCATCATCATCATCATCATCATCATCATCATCATCATCATCCGCATCATCATCCGCATCAGCGCCCACCGCCGATACTACATCATCTACCCCATCGTACTTCCTATAGAGTCTTGCTGAAGCAGAGAAGAAGCAAAAGCAGCAGAAACAACTGGCCCATAAACTGATGGAGTCCCGAGTTTACACCTTTGATGAAAGTTTGATCACCACTCCTGTTGCAGTTGACGAGAAAGAGTACTACTCTGGTCTCAACCTATCCCGCCGTTATGTTGATCATGACAAACTGACCCAGTTTTTTGAAGACAAAAAGGTGATGAGAATACCGAAGCTCTTAGCCAAAGTGTGTCCCCCAGACTTCAAGGAGCCACAGTACACCAACTGGGTGGTGATGGGTATCCTGAGTAAGAAGACACAACCGAGAGTCACATCTGATGGACGCAGCAAATACGTCGTCTTCACGCTGACCGATTTCAAGTTCAACTTGCAAGTCACAATGTTTGGTGTGGCAGTGGAGAAGTACAACAAGCTTAGACCGGGTGATGTGATTGCACTGTTGAACCCAGATATCTACGTGAGGTATGAGTCTGGTGCAGGTGCGGGGGCCACAGAGGCATTCAAACACTTCTCACTGTCGATCAAACACGGTGGAGACTCCATTTTAGAGATTGGTAAGGCCAAGGACTACGGAACATGTCCTAGTATGAGGAAAGACGGTACGATCTGTTCAGAACCCATCAACGGGTCAACGGAGGAGTGTTGTTCCTACCATCAGGAGTTGAGAATGAGAAGAGCTGCAGGTAAGAGAATGGAGTTCCAGTCCAGTATTGGGTTCAAGTCACCTACCAAGAACGGTAAGAAGCAGGACTTTCTTCTGGGGAAACCTGATAATCGTGGTGGATGGTCCTCGTCGAGAGTCGTCACCAACACTGTGGCGCCTGCTAATGACCGTATCTCAAGGGCAAGATCACACTTCAGCTCTAAGGAGAAGCACAATGCCTTCTTCAACGCCGAAACCGACACATTCAATGAGATGAAGAAAGCACGTCAGTTGAAAGAACAGCAAAAGAGAGATGAGAACAAGAAGAAAAAGCTGGAAGAGACCATTGAAGGAGCCAAGAGACTATTGAAACACCAACAACCGGTCGTACCTAAAGATCCAAAGGCTGTTGAGGTGAAGGAGGAAACAACGCTGGAACAGAGAAGAGCCCTGCTGAAGTACGCATATGGCAGTAAAGGACTTTCAACTTTGGGTTTCGATCCAAGTTCCCGTGGTGGATCTAAAGGTGTCTTATCAGCAAGGACTGATGACGAAAAGAGAGAGGTTAATGCCACTGCAGAGGAACTGAAGGCCATCGCTAAGAAGAGAAAAGTAGATCTCTCCACGGCTGAAGAGGTGAAGAGGATCAGAGCAGAACAGAAGAAGAAGACCTTGGAGTACATGAAGAAGATAAAGTTGGAGAAAGAGGAAGAGACTAGAAAGTTCAGATAGGAAATGGCCAGACTGATAAAGGAGAAAGAGGCTTTGGAGTCGAAGTTGAAAGCTGCTACAAATATTCCTGTACCGAAGGCATTCATGGCTGATGATGACGACAACGGGCATACAGGTAAAGACGTGTTTGAGCTCTCGTCTGACTCTGACTTGGAGATTGAGGTGCTTCACGACGTTGATCCTTCTGCTTTCAAGAAGTTCAAACAGGACAGAGTCAAGGAAGAGAGGTGATTCGTGAAAAATTAACGTATGTTGGCCCGACTCGGTGTATAAATAGACAATGGGATATCAATGATCTGCTAAGTGGACCAGGGCACAGTTAGATCTCCCGCTGATACTGGCATCTGGCATCAACTGCACTCGACCGCGTAGTATCCGGCTGTCGCAAGATAAGCCGAGTCACTGATTAGCCGAAATCCGGAATCCGAAATTTAATCTCCTGTTCAGGCGATCATTTCCACTAGTACAGAATCACCGTCAAGATTAAAGCTATGGAGCTTCCTGGTCTGGCAAAATTCTCGCTCAATATACTTATTACTGTGTTATCCGTGTATTTGTATTGTGTAGTACCTCGCAAGGATCTGGACCTGGCTTTTTAACCTCTTCCTATCAGCTATACAGATAATTAGTCGGCCAAAGAACCTCTCATGTGCGAAATCCCCGTTCGACTACAGGGATTACGGTAACTTCTTCAGTCGCCGAACACGTTACACGCCCCACCAATCTTGTACACTCTTGTTGTCTGGTACCTCATACAAGTTCCACTGCACTTCCCATCTGGCATCTACTTCATCCCTCCGCTCTTTCAAGTTTCTACTCCATACTGCCTCGCCGTTCACTCGCTAAGATAAGACACCCCACTACACAATGGACTCTTCCCCAACAACCACTGTACCGCTTGTGTCTGTCAACGGGTAGCACTACGCTGTGGGCTACTCTTTCAACTCAGAGACCAAGTCAAACATTCTCTACGGACTCTTGGAGCTTGACGAGCCACCTTCAGAGACCGTTCCAAGTGTGACTTCCGACACTCTACCTTCTCATTTCACCGATGTGGACTCCATCATTGTTATCGACTCTATCATCTCTGGTACGGGAAGAAAGAACAGAGATCTATACGGCCCTGTTATCAAACCATTACTGGCCAAACTTGGTGTGCCTCATCTCTACATCGAGACCCAATCTGCAACCCACATCACCGAGTTGGCTAAGGAACTGGATCTATCTAAATCTCACACAGTGATCTTCCTCTCTGGTGATACGTCCGTGTTTGAGTTCTTCAACGCACTCCACTCTCAAGGTTACAACGGTAAAAGACACGATATCAATCTCCTGCCAGTTCCCTTTGGATCTGGAAACTCTGTGGCTCGTTCTTCCTGCATTGATACTGAGATCACTGCTATCCAGAAACTCTTGACTCCAGACATCTCCTCCAAGTTACTCCCATTGTACTCTGCCACGTACCCTGAAGGTGCCTCCTTCATGGATGACACTCCATTGCCATCCTCCACTCTTTTGTTTGCAGTGGTGTTAACCTTTGCAATGCATTCCAAGCTAGCATGGATCGCTGAACAACCGGAACTTCGTCACATTGGCATAGAGAGGTTCAAAATCGCCACTGCTCAGATCCTTCAAGCTCCATTGGACTTTAGAATGAAAGTGTCAACCACTTCCTCCCCGCAGTTCATCAGTGAAGTGTCCCATGCATACTTAAACCTATTTGCAGCACCATGCATCGAAGCCAACTACTACATCTCTCCACATTCCAAGATTGATAAGCAAGAGCTTCACATCTTGCACTTCTCAAACAACATACCACCTCAGGAGTTGATGCAATTGATGCTTGTCCCATACACCGGCCCAGATACTCAACATATCTACGCTCCTGGTGCAGAGTACAAGAGGGTTGATCCAGAAGATGAGATAACCATCGAGTTCCACAACAAGGACTTCACAGACTCATTGTCATGTGTTGACGGTATCATCATCAAGGTGGACAATCCGGAAGGTAAGAAGATCAAAGTCAAATCTATCAAACCTGAAGAGTTGGGCTTCAATCTTAAAGTAATCGGCATGAAGGCATTGTGAAATACATACTGAAATATAGGAACGATATTCAATCAATGATCAGTGGACGGGCGACGTATCTTCTTCGGGCGATCCGCCAAACCACTCGACTTCCTTCTGACACAGTTGTTGCTAATATCCATAACGGCAAATGTTCTCTTCCTTGGAGAGTTGGACACCATTTGTTCCATCTTCTTCAACTTCCATCTCTCCACCTTGGCTGCAATTGTATCGTGCCACCAGGGCTTGGCCAGTGGGGATGAACTCTGCTCATAATATTGATAATCACTCGTCATAAACAGGCCAAATGGGTCCACTTTCAAAAGAAGCTCCTGAACACACTCCATAGCACGGTCAATGGTGCGTTTGAGAGGAAGGAGATCCATAAACTTAGTGTATGCACGGGCAAGCTTGTCCACTTCAGAGGCACGCGGCCATCCATCTGTATGATAACAAGATACATCTTCGTGGTTGTGATCCAACTAGCTGAGCATGAAGATAAGCCTGGAGATAGTGTTCTTGTGTTCCTCAAGATGCATAAGATCGCTGACAGTCCTAACTGATTGGGATTCCTGACTCATATAGCTTCTGTTTTGTTTCATTATCTGGGACTAGACTTCATTGAGGGTTTCCTGTAACACTTGAGATGACTTCGTAGGGTTGTTCATGAAAGATGACTTGTCATAGAAGTAGCTCTCCCCGGCTATCAAATTATGTGGTCCATCTCTTGATTGCGAGTTGAAGGAGAGCTCTGTGATCTTGTAGAGCAAAGAGGCATAGTAGTGCAACACCGATTCATCTGGGAGACTCCACACTTCGAGAGAAACACCAGCACAGGTTTGCATGAAAGTCTCCAGTGACCAGAACGTGGGGTCGATAAAGTCAAGGATACTCAAAGACTCCTCCGTGGGCTGGAACCTCTCCACTGTTGCACTGAACTGGTCAATCGCATGTCCTTGGCTCTCATGAACACTCCGCAAGGGCACGCTTATTTGCTGTGGTGGTGGTGGTGGTGATGATGATGGTGATGACTCGCCGTTACTGACGCTGGTTTTCCGGGGTGTAGTGAGGAGGTAGTCTGGGTAGGATGTCTGTAGAAGCGCACCACTGGAGTTTGCGTTGGATATCCACGTCGAATCCGTTATCATTGTTGTTGAAACTTGAAGTGTGATGGATTCGGGAAGTGCCAAAATGTTTCAGGGAGATGTATGCTTATCAAGTCCGACTACTTATAGCAAGGGAGCAATGAGGAAAATAGCGGAAATATCAAAGTATCAAGCGAATCGGTTTCTCAGTGTTCTCTGTCTGCTGAGGTCTAAACAGTGAGGTCCTGTGATCTGGACGTAGGATTTTGGGTCTCAATAAACAGTCTATCACTTAATAGAGTTGCGATCATGCTATCTCGCCTTTTTCCCCGTATCTACAGGCACGTTTGTAATGGAAGAGTGTGGAGAGATTTGTATCTGACACAAAACTGCCACAGCAATCCGCACCTGTTTCCTATTTCGGACGTTTCCGGTACATTTTGGTCCTGTACTGGATCCTGGTAAAGGTTTCGTAGGGGACACAGTACAACAGTAAAGTGTAACGAGACGTCTAACT
>JAKVQR010000017.1:0-31607 GCA_030462915.1 Petasospora meyerae | reverse complement strand
CCCTCCCACCGCTTGCCCGACTCACATGCCAGTAACTCATTCAATTCTCATGCCAAACACCCCAGACCAAGACGTATCGTCATCAAATAGCCACTGTAATGAGCAATAACTCATCATGAATATGAAAATTTTCAAGTGTACGTTTTAATAACTACTATTTATCTGACTACATGCCTAGTCATCCTCTACTCTCTTAATGAATCTCCCACAACTTTTTCAATTTTCATCACAGAGACAAGAGACAAGTACCAATCGTCTTCAAATTATCACATTAAGCCCATTTACATTTACTGCTATTATCAACTTTCTATGTGTGCAGTCTAAATTGCTACTATCTACTGTCTTCATGCCCACTTGTCCAGTGTAAGCTCACCTTGTATGCCAGTATCTCTTTCAATTTTCATTCTACAAAACTCCGACCAAGACTATTCGTCTCTAAATAGCCAATTTAATCACAAAAATTTCATCTTCAATCTCTAATTTTCCTAGTGTGAACCTTTAAGTACTGTTACTCCTCCATCTACATGCCTACACTCCCATAGCTACCTCACTGAATTTCCAATAACTTTTTCAATTTTTCTCACCCAAACATGAAACCAACTCCAATCGTTTCCAAAAGACCAGTTTATTCTCTAATCTCTAATATGCTACTTCCAAGAATGAAATCTTTATGACGAAAGTCTTCCTTACCACTATCCTCTGTGTGAATGCCTACGCTCCCACAGCTTGACCAGCTCATACGCCGTTAACTTCTTCAATTCTCATGATATATATCTGAAACTACTACTAATCGTCTTCGAATAACCACTTTAATGACTCATGAGCTTAAAGCTATAAACCATTTTCAAGTTTGAAGTTTCGATGTATGCTCTTTTATTTACTACCATTGCACGTCTGTCTTATATGTCCCATTTGTTCCCCTTCTTTCTTACTGTAACTTTTTCAATATTCATCTCAGAAAACCGAGAGCAGTACCAATCGTATCCAAACTGTCAGTGTACGCTCACTTAAACTATTGTCAAGAGTGACGTAGTTCTTCTGTCTTCTGTCTGTATGCCTACTCGTCTAGAACTTGTTCAACTATTATGCCAGTAGCTTCTTCTGCAATAATCATTATTTACACCTCAGACCAAGACTCATTAATGTCTCTGAATAGCCACCTCAATAAGAAATACATTATTTTCAATCATCGGTTTCCATATTTGTGCATTTACTGATGTACTGATTTACTGACTACTGTTCTCCTGTCTACATGTAACATGCCTACTCTCCCACAGTTTGCTCAACCATTATGCATATGAAAGCAATACTAATCATCCCAAATTGTTTCTATAGTCCTAAACATACTAAATTTGTGCTCTTTTATAGTCTCCATGAGTGCAATTGTATTCGCTGCCAACTCCTGTGCGAGAGTACACACTGTGACTCTTCTATGTACCAGCTATCTTTCTGCGTTTCAAAATGACCACTCATCACCCCAAGCACCGAATCCCATTGCTTCACATATCAAGAATCTTATAGAGCAACGCGAGATGTATTAAGATTAACAGCCTTTGTCATTTGAGTAGTCCATCCATGCGCCTACCTCCCTACCTCCCATACCGCTGCGAACTAATAAGCTTTTCTAAGAATATCTCAAACACCTAGATATTGTTTTAAACAACAATTAAGTTCATCTTGATACGCTGTTATATCTCTCGTCGACTGCAACTGCCCGCAATAGCATACCCTAACACCTTCCTATTTCGGCAGTCAACACAAATGTTTCAGTAACACCTTGAATGCTCATCACAGAAGATGATACATATACCAATCATCAATCATCTCCAAACATTCAACTTGGTTACAGATATATTATCTAAATACACAGTTTTCCACGAGTGCTGCATGAGCTTAGTACCCTATCTCCAATGCTCCTACTCGCCCACTACCTGTCCGAAACTTGCCAGTAGCTTCACCTGCAATCATTCATTTTTTTTATAGACCAGAGACAAACACCAATACTCTCCAAGCTGTCGATTCAGTGTCTAAGTTGAGACCTGTAATTTCAGCAACAGTTCTTGTGTCATTAACTGTTCAGTATTTATCCCAACCCCTCTCACCGCCCATCCACCATGAAACTAGGAGTGAAGTCACCACCCACCAACCGAAAAGAAACGTCACTAGTGTCGATTCATTCTTGTAATTTTCAACCAACAATATACATATCACATATCATACGCTTTCACCATAAAGAATATGTGGTTGGAGGCTTTTTCAACTTCCACGAGCCATTCTTAATCTCAACTTGTTACAACGACCGTAGTCACATCGCATTAACCGATGAAGTTGTACGGGCATAACCCTAGACAAATAACCGTATCCCATTGAGCATTGAGCTATGATTTCATATGGAAAAGACTTCAAGGACTTGTTTTCTTACTTAAGGTGTTGGTTCACGGGATTAGATGAAGTCTTCGTCAGATCTCACTCCGTGATGATGCTGCCTGTATATTGGAAAGCAGGTCTGACCATAAATGGTCTTGATCAGACTAGGTACTTACAGCTCGAGGAATGCTTGGAATACGTCAACAGAGCTCATATTTGCCTTCTTCGCATCCAGCAGGCTGTTGTATATTATATGGTATGGTACTGCACTTGTCACCAAGCCTTCAAGACACCTTTGATGCACATCTAATTTGAATTCTTAAGTTGTCATAGCTTATGAGCTCAGATAGGATGTTCTGAGTTCCAAGTAATCAGGTTCGAAATGGGTTTGGATCATTAGTATAATAGCTATCTAAACTTCCTACCGACGCATATGAAAACCAAACTTTCTCAGAGATATGCACACTCTTTTATGACCCTTACTGGAAGTTGACGAAGGCACCACCATCAACAAGCATCTGAGAGCCAGACATGTAACTAGATAAATCGCTTGCAAGGAAAACAGCCGGACCAGCAAGATCAACTGGGGCACCAAGACGTCTCAATGGGATACGACCCTCCATGTAAGTTCTCTTTGCATCATCCTTGAGATCCTCCTCATTCAACTGTGTTCTGATAGTGCCAGGAAGCAAGGCATTGCATCTGATACCATATGGACCAAGTGCAACAGCCTCCGACTGCATCAAACTGAGAATACCAGCCTTCGTTGGGCAGTAGTGAGCCTGTTCACCACCACCAACAAGGGCACTGATCGAACTGATACCAATGATAGAGCCACCCTTTCCTTGTTCCTTCATCTGCTTAGCAGCAGCCTGTGTAGAATAGAAGGCACCATCCAGGTTGATGCTAACGTGTCTTCTGTACAACTCTGGGGAGACGTCGAGGAACTTGGCGAACTGACAGATACCAGCATTGGAGACGAAAATATCAAGCTGTCCAAAAGTCTCCACAACCTTAGCAACCAAGATTGTGCTTGTCTCTGGCTTGGAAATGTCACCTGGAACTGCAAGCAATGTAGGGATCTCCTTCTTCAAAGATTCGATTTCAGCGTCCTGTCCCTCGAGATGGTTGATGGCGACATTGGCACCGTGCTTGTAGAACTCGATAGCGATGGCTCTACCAATGCCAGTAGCGCCTCCTGTGATAGCTGCGGTCTTTCCAATGAGAAGTTGTGGGGTGGTGCTCATTTTGTGTGATGTCTAACTTGTGAATGCAGTGTGAAGAGGATCATAACTAGTGAAAAATCAAGGGCGAGGGCATCTGTTTTTAAATTCTACCCCAGAATTCACCGTCCCGCAATTCAGTGGAGCCCTCCGGAAAGTCGAAGTGACCAGGTAAAAAATGTACCCATCTTCGGCTAATCTTTCACCCGGGAAAATCCTTGCGAGTGGTGGGATGCTCCTCCGACAGTGTACTGAAGAAAAACAAGAAGACATCGACAAGTTGTGGGGTCACTAGTTACCTAGTTACTACCACCACCACAGTCCTCGCCCTCCTAAGCTCTTCAGGAAATCCAAACTTCCTGAGAATGACACCTGTGATCGACTCCCATATTCATCTTTTCGATGAGGATGGTATCGGGCGTTTAGCTTGGATGACGCCAGACAACAAACTCAACAAACCGCATACCATCGAGTTGTTCGCTTCCAATGCAGTCAATGATGAGCACAGATTGGCTGGTGTGATCTTCATTGAAACAGATGTAAAATCTGGTCTTAATGAGTCACAGTGGAGTGACGCCATTGATGAGGCCAATTTTGCCTGTACGTGTGAAGAGGGTAAAGAACAGGAATCACGCCTGATCAAGGCCGTCATCCCTTGGGTTCCTCTGCCAGCGGGCATCCCAGCAGTCACCAAATACATCACACATTTGAAAGAGTCATGTGGGGAATCTTTTGATCTTGTCAAAGGCTTCAGATACCTTGTGCAGGATAAACCTTCTGGGACTATGCTAACCGATTCCTTCGCTGAGGCACTTCAGTTCTTGGCTGAGAATAACTACACCTTCGATCTTGGTATTGACATGCACTCTGGTGGAATTTGGCAACTTGAGGAGTTCCAATAGCTCGAGAAGAAGGTCTCCAATGTGAAATTCATTGTCAATCATCTTACCAAACCACATTTCATGTCACTAGAGGTCCTATCACAAAGCAGAAAGATTTGGACCGAAATTGCCGCAACGACAAAGAATGAGTACTACATCAAACTAAGTGGAGCTTTCTCAGAACTTCCTCAAGAGATTGTCAATGGTGATGCTGAATCAATTGTGAACGTTGTGCTACCCTGGCTCACTATGTTTGTTGAGGTATTTGGCAAAGACCACATCATATGGGGTAGTGACTGGCCAGTAAGTACTCTCAAGATGGATGACGACGTGGATACATGGAACAAATGGTCAAACGTGAGTCGCTCTTTGATTGAGAAACTTGAGCTCGGTGACTCAGTACTGAATGTCAACGCTGAACGTGCTTACAACCTTTGATGATATTGTGAGTATCCCATAAGTGCTCAGGCAACGTTCCTCGACCCAGCCCTATCCTGATCTCTCAAGAAGTAAACCATAACAGCTCAGTAGTCCGTACTATAAAACAAAAACACTCAAAAAATAACTTACTATCGTGCTCAATACGTAATGTAGACATTCTATGTGACGTAAAGCAGTGACAAGATGGCAAGCATTACAGAGACTAGATAGTGCAAGGACGGGACCATCCATCTTTACCAGCCCAAGGAAAGTACAGCAGCCCCTAAAGAGTCAACAAAGTGTGCCCAAATAGATACCTTGATAGCACTCATTCCGGGTGAATCCAATACCACTAAGAGAGATAGGTTTGATGAAGCACTTCTTGATAGGTTCATTGATGATTCAAAACATCCAACAGAGAGCATAGACGAGGATGACACACTCCTATCAATACTAAACAATGTTGAGGAAGCACAAGCACAGTTCATTCAAGACATTGAGCCCGCTGCCAGGTACATGTTGGATGTGTTGCGTTCAGGAGGCTCTGTGCTAGACGACGCAGGATGGAACTCGCATATAGTGGAGTCTCAAAGAGTCAGCAGCGAGATGTTGGCAGCATTGAGGAGAGCTCTCACTGGCTTGGACAAGGAGGTGGTGCGTCTGTATCGTGAGGCAAATATCAAAGAAATTGCAAGGAAGACACCCCTTGGGTCATCACGCAAGTCTCCTTCCAAATGTGGAACGAGCAAAGGTGGCTCGAAACAACGAAAGTAGTTGGCAAAGCCAGAGCCAAAGAAAGGAGAGAAGACGAAAGCCAAGTCCTTGGTCAAAGGTGGCTGTAAGCACTGTGGACTCAAGGATACACCAGAATGGAGAAAAGGCCCAGATGGTACAAGAACTCTGTGTAATGCATGTGGGCTCTTTTTCGGTAAGATGTCGAAGAAGTTTGGTTCTGAGCAGGCCGGGAAGTATTTGGCTCGTTTAAAACAGGAAAACAGATCGAAGGAGAGAATTGTACCTAAGTCGCTTGGTCATTGATGTGGCATGCTAGGAAAATAAAAGATCCAGTACCTACTTGTGTCAATAGTAGAATGTGTGTAGTTCGTCGAGAAATTTCTGCAAAACGTCACATGTGTCAACTCGCCGGGTAAAAAAAAAAATGGGGAAATGGATTTCATCAGCTTTCAGCTGATCCTACATGCTCTCACTTACAGCCGCTACACATCGATGCACCGAAACTGATGGCGTCTCCTATTTTCATATCATAGCCGAGTTCAAGCTTTTCATTGTTCTCCATACTCAAAGGAGTGCAAATCGCAGTGTTGGGATTGGCAAGATTGTTGCAGAACCAAGCCCTATTCGACAATTCCAGCTATTTCAAGTTCACAGCTTACTCAATCTACCTCTCAGTTCTTTTGGAGATACTCTGGAATGCTCCATCATTTCTTACCAGGGTATTAGGAGTGGAATTGGTGGATGCCAGTGAAATGGATTTTTTCATGCGGTACATCTTGAACATCCCTAGCATATCATTGGTCATCATCCATGCCTACTTCTATCAGGAATTTAAACACATCTTCTTCACAGGTCTCCACTTCATCAACAAAGTGACTCTTGCTGACTACATGACCGCACTACGGAGAAACAAATCACGTCACCACAACTCGTCCAATACTGATCGTACCAATATTAAGAGACTGAGTGGGTATATCGTTGGCCATGACAAACCTATAGAGGTCCTCGATCACCTCACGCATATGTTGGAGATCTATTTCAGAACCATTATCTACACATTGGGATTGTACATTGTCAAGTTCATGGGTCCAATTGGGGCAAAACTTCCAGCAGTCTTAGTTTCAATTCATTTCAACTCCAAGCTTGGGTCAACACTTTCCTTCATACTCTTACTCGGCTTATCAATGGCCCCACCCCAATATGCTATTGCTGCATTCTCAACTTACAGGACTATCTACCTCTCTACCATCTCAATGCTTGGTGTTCCGTATCTCAGGCGCATGGGTCTTTCCAAGTCCCAGATGGGTATGTGGATCGATGCTCGATCAGGTGTAACATTAGGCTTCGGTATAGTTTTCCAAGCCCTACAACTACAATTGAGATACAGTGCAATGTTGATCCTGATTGCAGAACAATTGGCCCTGGCGTACTTCATCTACAGCTTCACTGACCCTGTACCAGAGCCATTAACTGAAACATACCTTCTCTCTCAAATCTACTGGAACCGAGATTTCGCATTCTCAGACTTGATAGTCCACTCGAGTGATGGATTCAAGCCATTTCCAGGATCATTCATCCTTTACGATACCGCAGATACATTGTCATTATCATCATTCAAAGAATCAACTACCGACTCTGCCGTGGTGACACCTAGACTCACCAGTGCAAGGCCTTCCAGTACCAGTCTACAGAATCTGTCATAAAATATAAATACTGTGCGATAACGTAAAGATAGAAATATAATGTGACTGGATGGACAACAACAATAGAAAAGTAGTGGGGGAAGAAATACAAATGACATGTCAAAATGGGAGCCCAACGGTTGAACACATGTAGTGCATCATGCATCGGTGACCGTCAACCCTTGACATTTCGAGTTTTCTTTGTTTGTTTAGGTGATCTCCATGCTGGGTGAACTATGTACTGGGGATTGTGTGTTGCATGTGAATGATAGTCTATCATGGCTTGGGAATATGTTAAATGATGTGCTGGGTGGATGGTAATAAAGCGTCAATGTCATGAATTGAAGATGTGAATTCCTTTGTGAGTTCACAACTGGTCGGCGTAAGGCAAGTTGCTAACATCACCAACAGCAACGTAGTTGAACTTACCCAACTTGAAGTCCTTGACCTTGGAGAGGTCCAACTCAGATGGTGTGAGAGCGGACTCATTGGCAAGAGCCAACTGGGTGGAGGCGTAGGCGGTGGCAGAAGAGAGATCGGCGCCGGCCTTCAAGGAGGAGACAATCTTCTTGATGTTCTCAGAAACTGTGGTGGCGTTACCCTTGACGTACAAAGTGAACAAACCGGCACCGGAGTACTTGTTCAAAGTGGACTTGGCAACAGCTGGGCTCAACTCAAACAATGGGGAAGAGACGTAAGAAGCCAACACCTCGTAGGTAGCAAAGTCCTCTGGCTTGACTGGAACGGCAATGGCGGCAACAGACTCACCAATGGCTCTCTGTCTGGTCTCGACACCCTCAAAGGTCTTTGTGATGGAGGAAGCAGCCAAGGAGGTACCCTTTGGCAACTGGGCAAGGGCAGAGTCGTTAATGAAGTTGGTCAAGGCCTTGGCATCAACACCTTCACCGAAGATCTCGATGTTCTCCTTGACGTAAGCCTTGTCGGCGAAAGCCTTGATGTCATCCAAAGTGACCTTCTCGACACCATCGTAGTAGAGTGGGTTACCCAAACCTTGTCTGAAAGAGATGGAGTGCAACAATTCCTCGGCCTTGAAGAATGGAGAGGCCAAAGCGGTGCTCAAGTCGTACTTGGCAGCTGGGAGGACAACCTCTGGAAGCTCATGTGGTCTGAAAGAGGTCTTGTAGAGAACATCGGCGATAGCGTTGACGTAGTATGGAAGACCCTCCTTCAAGAAGTTGGCGGTCAAGTAGATGGCGTCTCTGTCAACCTTGGAGTAGAACTCACCACCCATAAGCTCGGATTCTCTGGTCAATCTCAAAGCGGATCTTGATCTAGTGTTCTGGAAGTTGAATCTAGAAAGCAAATGAGAGATACCATCCTTGGTGGCATAACGAGAACCAGCGTTGACTTTAACGGTCAAGGTGGAGATCTTGCCCTCGGCGGCACCGGCGGTGACTTTGGTGGAGAAGCCTCTAGTGGCGGATGTGGCGACTCTTCTAGACAACATGATGATTGAGAGAGGTGGACGAAGCGTACTTGAGGATTTATCACGTTTAGTTCTTCAGTTTCGAACTGAGTGTGGTTGATATTTTTTCCCTTCAGGCGCCGACCTCCTTCGATCGAGAGTGGGTTCTTGTGTGGCGCATACCAGGCTCTTCTCTCTACCACCGTACAGAAAAACAGACTGTGCAAGGAAATTTAAAATTAGCGGGCCGTGATTGGGTAGAGTGAAATCCGAGGGCTGGAAGACCCCGGAGTTTGATAGCACGGTTATAAAACGAGATCGCGAATCCCAGCTGGTTAGGCCAGCACGTCATCTGTGCTGAGACCTGACGGCTTGACGCGTTAAAATAGCGCGTGCGTGTCAACAACTTGACACCCTTTCTTCATACCAATGAACGACCCTTCATCAACGAGACAGAAAAAATGGCCATTGAAAACACTGTTGTTGTTCCAGCTTATCACGAGAAGCTAAACATTAGACCGCTTACCACCAGATTGTTTGCTGCCTTGGGCACCGCTGGATCGAAGACAACCGAGCTCATCTTCGTGGACGACAACTCCAATGACGGTTCTGTTGAAGAGGTTGAGGCCTTGCAGAAAGAGGGTTACAATGTCAAGATAATTGTCAGAACTACTGAAAGAGGTCTTAGTTCTGCTGTCATGAGAGGTTTCAAGGAAGGTGCCGGTGAGTACCTTCTCTGTATGGATGCCGACCTTCAACACCCACCTGAAAGCGTCCCAGACTTCTTCAAGGCCTTGAGAAAGTACCCATTCGTTACCGGTACCAGGTACGCTGAGGGTGTTGGTATTGACAAGGACTGGCCACTTTACCGTCGTGTCATCTCCGCTGGTGCTAGAATCATGGCCAGACCATTGACAACAGCATCTGACCCAATGGGTGGATTCTTCGGTCTTCAGAAGAAGTATCTCTCACAAGCCAAGGACATCAACGAGAAGGGATTCAAGATTGCCCTCGAGCTTCTCGCCAGACTGCCACTTCCTGCTGACGTTCCAATTGGCGAGGTGCCTTACTCATTCGGTGTGAGAACTGAGGGAGAATCCAAACTCTCCAGCAAAGTCATGATTCAGTACCTTGAGCAATTGAAGGACCTTTACATCTACAAGTTCGGTGCCGGTCCAATCATCGCTGTTCTTGTTTTCATTGCTATCATTGCTCTCTATATTCTCTCTTTGCTTTTCTAAACATCTGTTATGAATGAACACTGAATATTGATGGATTTTTACGTACTATGCGATAGTAGCCGATTTCCCCACCCTGATGACTCCTGGAGTTCATGCGCGCCCACCATGATGGCTGCCTCGGATGCGTATCAAATCTCCTGTCATGACTGCCGCGCTATATACATCCCCGAGATACAAAGGAATCTAAATCCATTTTGCCTCCACTCCCTAACAGAACTCTGACTGGACTCCCTTTTGAACCTCACTCCTCTCCCTTCAAATGAATACGGTACTGCTGGAACTTGATAGTGATGGAGGACCACCTGACGGTAAAGGCGTTCTGTTCCTCCCGTCCCTCCCATTTCCCCAGAACTACGAACCGGGTGTGACTCCACTATTCACTATCCGGTTCTTGCTGCATGCTTCTTGTCCTGTCGCAAGAGATGCCACTATCTGGTGCAACCTACCATAGCACCCAGGTTCTTCGTTTGAGAGAGACACATACTACAAGACCCCTGTTCCTAATGCTTTCGTGTCGGATATCCAAATTGACTTCAAGATCTTCTCCCCCGGATGTTACAGCTACTACATTTCATACACCGCTGACGATGGCCAATTGAGGAGTACCAAGAAGTTCTACTTTGTTCTACCACCCTCTCTGTACATCAGTGGTACGTTCCTTCCTCTGAACTCAATCGCTCTCGAAACAGTCGTCTCTAAATGGCTTGGTCCAAGATCCTCATGGGACCCTGTGTTCGAGGAGATCAGAAACAAGGGCTACAACATGGTCCATTTTACCCCTCTCCAAGAAAGAGGTTCTTCAAACTCTCCATATTCCATCTATGACCAGTTGAAGTTTGATTCGAAGCTATTTGTAAATGATGAGGATGTTCAGTCGCTCGTTTAGTCTCTTCATGCTGAAAAGGGTCTTCTATCGATTACCGACATTGTTTTGAATCACACTGCCCACAACTCGATTTGGCTAAAGGAACATCCAGAAGCCGGTTACAGTAAGTCGACTGCTCCTCATCTCACTGCAGCAATCGAATTGGACACTGCTCTGATGAACTTCAGTGCTAGCCTGGAACCACTTGGTTATCCTACAATGCTATCCAACGTTGAAGATCTACACAAAGTGATGGAGGGAATCAAAAATGAGGTCATCAACGAGCTCCAGCTCTGGGAGTACTATGTCCTGGATGTGGACGCAACACTAGAATCCCTGGGGGCTGTCGACCTGAAACGAATTGATCTTGTGCAAATTCCAGATGATGACAAGACCTCGTTACAGAAAGTGGCCAAATTTGTGTCTGGTTACAGTGGTTTTACTCCAAAAATTAACCTCAGATATTCCAACCAGATTGACACGATCAAATTTGCGTCAGTGCTCATGTCATTGTATGGTGCTGTCGACTTGGCGAAGGCCAGGGACTTGCTGAATGAAATCAACCTTCCACTATACAAGCAATACGACACTGATGTCGAGGAAATTCTTGAACAGCTCTACAACAGAATCAAGTACCAAAGATTGGATGCGCATGGGCCAAATCTGGGAGAGATATCAAAAAACGCTCCGCTAACTGAAGCATACTTCACGCATATCCTCGCCAATGATGGAAACGAATACGAACTGGCAAACAACGGTTGGATTTGGAGTGGAGACCCTTTGGTCGATTTCGCATCTGATAAGTCCAAGAGTTACCTTCTCAGATAGGTGATTATCTGGGGCGATTGTGTGAAACTGAGGTACGGTTCGGGACCTTCGGACTCTCCTGCACTATGGAAAAGAATGGAGCAGTACGTGACATTGAACGCTAAGATATTCGATGGATTCCGGATTGATAATTGCCACTCCACGCCGATCCATGTTGGTGAGTATCTTCTTGATGCTGCCAGAAGAGTGAACCCACATCTCTATATTGTTGCTGAGCTTTTCTCTGGTTCTGAAGCAATGGATAACTTGTTTGTGGAAAGGCTTGGAATCACGTCACTGATCAGGGAGGCAATGCAAGCGTGGTCCGTGGAGGAACTCTCCAGCTTGGTCCACCGTAATGCTGGGCTGCCTATTGGATCATACCCAATGCTACCACTGGACAGATTTGCTTATCCGCCAAAGAGTGATGATACGAGTATCTCCAATCTCATTTCTGAGGTACAAATCCCGAGAAGTTTGGTTCCATCTAGGACCCACGCTCTCTTCATGGACTGTACTCATGACAACGAGACTCCATATGACAAGAGAACAGTGGAAGACACTCTACCCAACGCAGCCTTGGTCGCACTTTGTTCCACCGCTGTGGGATCGGTTTTGGGTTATGATGAGTGCTACCCTCACCTTTTAGATGTTGTGAACGAAACAAGAACATACACTCTTGGTGGTGGGATTGGTAAGGTAAAGGCGCAACTTTATGATATCAGAAAATCCATCTCCGACTCGTCATACAATCCTGAGGATCATGAAATGCATGTTCACCACGAGGGTCAATACATCACTCTGCAAAGGGTCAACGCGAAGACTGGTGAAGGTTGGTTCCTTATCGCAAGAACTAAGTTTCAAGATGAACCCGATCAATGGATCGCTCCTATCATCCTCAAGGGTACTTCTGCCGAGTTCTGTTTTGCCAGAACCCTCTCTAAGTGTGGTGAACCTATCGATGATTTAGATGTCATCAATGGAGTTCCTGTTGAGGTGAATGATCTCGAGCCTCTTCAAGTCATATAGACCGGAAATGATACCAAGATCACTCTTCCTGACGTCTTCCCGCAAGGGTCTATCGCTATCGTGAAGACAAGATTTCAATCTGTTGATGAGAACTTGGATGATTATCTAAGAACAGGTGCCATTTCTGCCTCCGCTAATCTCACTCTCACTGATCTAAATGCATTGCTCTTCCGTTGTGATGCCGAAGAAAGAGATACGACAGGTGGAGGGGTTTACAATATACCTGGGTATGGGCCTTTGGTGTACGCCGGTCTCCATGGATGGGTATCTGTTCTTCGTGGCGTGACAATGGCGAACGCATTGGCTCATCCTCTCTCTCAGCATCTTAGAGATGGCACTTGGGCACTTGACTACATCGTCAATCGCCTTGATTACTACCATTGCAATGGCGAATTTGTCGGCTGGTTGAAAGAACGATTGGATAGAATCAAAAGGCTTCCCTTCTTCCTGTTGCCGAGATATTTTGCTCTTGTTGTTGGTGTGGCTTACGAAGCTCTAAGACTACGTGCATTGACATTGCTGTCCAGTGAGATTCAGACAGGAAGTTTATTCGTCCAGCGTCTGGCACTCACATCTTTGCAAATGGTTGGTAATATGAAGTCCACATCACTCACTCCCCAAGGTGGTGAAGCCTGTATGGCTGCTGGATTGCCCCATTTCAGTTACGACTATATGAGATGTTGGGGCAGAGACGTATTCATCTCAGTAAGAGGGTTGTTGCTAGCCACCGGACGATTTGATGAGGCAAAGATGCACATTCTTGGGTTTGCATCTACGTTGAAACATGGACTGATTCCAAACCTGCTCGATGCAGGTAGAAACCCCCGCTACAACGCAAGAGATGCGGTTTGGTTCTTCACCCAGTGTCTTCAAGACTATATCAAGCTTGTTCCTGGTGGACATGATATCCTTCAAGAGAAAGTGAAGAGGAGATTCCCGTTAGATGACAGATACATTGCCTATGATGACCCAGAAGCTTTCAAGCATGAGTCAACCATTGGGGAGATTCTTTACGAAATCCTCAGCCGCCATGCAAGAGGAATCAAGTACAGAGAAGCGAATGCTGGAGTACAGCTTGATTCTCAGATGAAAGATGAAGGCTTCAATGTCGAGATTGAAGTTGACTGGAGCACCGGGCTGATTCATGGTGGCTCCTAGTTCAATTGTGGAACATGGATGGACAAGATGGGTGAAAGTGCAAAGGCAGGTAATAAAGGTATCCCTGGTACTCCAAGAGATGGTGCTGCGATTGAGATCAATGGCCTGCTGAAGAGCTGTTTGCGCTTTGTGCTTGAACTTCATGAGAAGAATCTTTTCCAGTGGGATTCTGTGACCAAACCGGATGGATCTCAGATGATGCTTTCCGATTGGAACGACTTGGTGCAGCAAAACTTTGAGAGATGTTTCTATGTTCCTACTAATCCTGCTGATGACTCGAAGTATGACATCGCTCCGCAGCTGGTCAACAGAAGAGGAATCTACAAGGACCTTTACAAGTCTGGCAAAGCATACGAGGATTATCAGCTGAGACCAAACTTCGCCATCGCTATGACTGTTGCCCCAGAGTTGTTCACGGCAGAATTCGCTAGAGGTGCCATCACACTAGCAGATGAGATCATCCGCGGGCCGCTTGGTATGAGAACACTAGACCCATCGGACTACAACTACAGACCGTACTATATCAACAGTGAGGATTCTGAGGACTTTGCTACTTCGAAGGGGAGAAACTACCATCAGGGACCGGAGTGGGTGTGGTGTTACGGATTCTTCTTGAGAGCTATGTTCCTATTCAACCAGAACAGTGGCTCAAAGGAAATATACTCTGTGTTGACCCAACGTCTGGAGGCACATCGGAAATGGATCAGAGACACACCTTGGGCAGGTCTTACAGAGCTGACGAACAAGGACGGGGAAGTCTGTGGGGATTCTTCTCCAACCCAAGCATGGAGCACCGCGTGCCTCCTCGATCTCTACTTGGATGTGTGGAAGTCTCGAAGCCATTGAGTGTGTAGGTTGACGATGTTACCGTTTCATGTTTTACAATACATTGTATCATAAAATATACACCTATATCTAGACTCTCTACATCTCGTTTTGATATTCTTATCCATTTTGATACTTTTCAATCGCCAACCCCCACCCCTCCCTGCGTAACGTGCAGCTTCCAATAGGTTCAGCGCGGAGACTCTTGGGGTGTTGATCGAATCCCGCGTGACACGAAAACAGCGCCTGTTTCTTATCTTGAGCCTGCAATAAAGTCATTAACGTCAACGCAACCATAATCGACATACAGTTATACTGCAGATATATTCATTCTGAAGTCAGTGCTGAAACGTACCTCCATCATCATCACAGATCAACCCTGCAAGTGTGGCGAACGGTCCCACCCTCTAAACGCATCATGTCGTCTTCAGGAAAGAAAGATACGCTTGGCCAAATAATACAGAACTTCTTTCTCAAGTCCGCCAACATTGTCATACAGTCACGCTCACAACCAGAAACGAATTCCCCTGGACTCAAGACAAACAAATGGTTCAATATTGAGACACCCGATGTTGCAAAAGACGACCTCAAACAGTGGCGATCGGGTACCCCACATTCACTCCCTCCGTTGCTGGTAGAGTGTTATCTGGATCTCAGGGATATGGGCACCAACCAGTCAGCAGTTCTGATGGGCCGTGACGGTAACTCTACTACGATCAGTCGCAAAAAGACAGAAGTCGTGCTGGAGCGTTGGCTTATTGAGCTAGACCGTGAGGACCCCTCTTACGAAACAGACGACCTTCCTCTCCTGTACAAGAAAATCATCGTTACCATCCGTTACATCTACACAATCACACGACTGCTGCCATCATACAGGCTACTCCGGAAACTGTCAAGGGCCAAAATCAACAAGCCATCTCTTGTGATACGAACTCGAGTACTCGACGGGAGCCGTCCCATCGTGTCAAAGGGAAGAGTGGGTCTAAGCAAACCTATCATATCCGGCGAAAGTATCAACCATCTACAGCAGAAAAGGTTTGCACCCGTATTTACATCCCTGGGCTCACTTAGGATCTCAGTTGCATATCGTTAGAACGTTGAATTTGATCTCAGCTACAACGAAGAAGCTCTCTCGAGCCAGTTCCAGCAACTCGATACCTCCCCCACCACTACCGTTGCCGGTGTACCACCTACCGTTGCGTTCCTTCATAACCAGAGAAGTCAATCTCATAAGCCACGAGGAAGCATATCAGTCTCCCCACAGAACCATGACTACCATAGAGTAGCAGAAAACATCAAGCATCTCCTTCCTGGAAACACTGCATCATACGCAATCACCATCCCCAAGTCTGTTGACTCCTAGGCTACAGGATCATCACACATTCCCACAAGTGAATTCAGCTCCAGTGGTGGGACACCAAAGTTTTCGTCGTCATTTGGAAGAGTTGCCAGGCGCTCAAGCTTGAGACGTTCCTCTGCCGGTACACCTCCCAGCATTGATAACAAGTCAGTGTTTGCTGCTGCAGATGACGACCTCAATGATTTCGTGAAAATGCTTGATAACAAGGCTGAATTGCGTCTCAGTTATTCACCGAACATTCAGGATTCTCTTATTAAGTTTCAAAGGATGGTTGGGCATAACAACTTGCTTGGTGAGAGTTTATCCAACAGTATCAATGTCTCATCGAGTGTTTCGCCATCAAAATCCACTCCTCTGAACAAAGTTCCTTCGCAGTTATATTCCAAAGAACAGTCCAAATCACCACCCAGCATCATGTCGATAGGTTCAAGGCAATTGATGCCTAGTGTTCCACTTGCCGATGCCGGGTCCAGTGATTCCTTCGCTCAGATGGGCAGCTCACCAGGATCTGTCCTATCAAGACACAAAATTGGCCCATCTAACCCAACTATTGCATCCACCAACACACATGCCAAGATCCATCGCACAACTTCTTTCGCCTTGCAAAAGGGCCAAACGAAACAAGTAGGTGACGACGATTGCGAAGAAGATGACCTGCTGTTTACAATGAGCGACATGAATCTGCCAAAAGTATGACATCACAATACACATCAGGTATATACATATATCAGCTCTCTTTGGGTGAATCTTCTTCTGTGTGGTTGTTGCTGCTGGCAACAAGTAATAGTCCTTTTGCTGCGAATAATTCTCGCTGCTTCTCATGCCAGTCCAAGTGTCTCTTGAGATCGTACTACCTCTTGAACTATCTGTCACAGTTGGTGTACTGGCAACTGAGTAGCTCAGGAGGTGTTGCAATGGTGTTCAGGAGCAGGTCAACTGATGACTTTCCTTGGGCAAAGAGTCTTTCCACCTTCTCGAAGTTGAGTCTATCTTCAGTTGGTGCACTTATGTCCTAGGGGGCTGGTGGCGTTGTAGAAGTCCCCGTAGTCTTCAACGCAGATGTCTTGTCCGTTCGGTTGGATGTAGTCAGTGTGTTACTCAACGTATGAGGTATGAAGGAGTGGGTGCTTGAACAATGTTCGATGAGCTCGTCCTTGCGGGCATATTCCTCGGGGCATTCGGTACATTTCCATCTCTTGAGAACCTGATCTGAATTGTGAACTGCCATGTGCATTCTGAGACCTTCTTTTCCAACACATCCTTTCCCACAAATCGTACAGGGAAGCTTAGGATGACTCGTCTTGGAATGGAGTTGTAATGCCGACCAGGTCTTGAAGGACGTGAGACAACCAGGGAAGTCGCACTGGTATGCTGGGGCATCTCCGTGGTGCTTCGATATGTGATTTGCCAGTCTGTAAGGTCTTGGGAAGGACTTGCCACACTCTTTGCAAGTCAGGGTTTTGAGATGCACGGCTTGAACGTGGTGATTGAGTTGCTGGTGACGGTAGAATGCCTCTTCACAGCCTTCGTACTTACACACGAACGATTTGGTGTGAGTGACTTCGTGACGCTTCAAGTGCTGCCGTGTATGCACACCCTTTCCACAAACAGAGCAATAGAAGGCCTTAGCTTCTTCGTGTGATTGTTGGTGTCGCTTGAGATGAGACTTTCGGTAAAATGCACTCTCGCATTTGTCACACTGGTAAGGTCTGGAGTCTGTGTGTGTACGTTGGTGTTGGGTGAGCAGACTAGGACGGGAGTAGGTCTTATCGCATCCTTCATAGTCACAGGAGTATATTTTGGGCCTCGATGACTGTGAGGAAGATCGTGAGGTGAGCGGGGTACTTGACGGTGATATTGAATGAGGTGTTCCCATAGTGTTTGGTGTTGATACCACTGAACCAGACCGACCTCGATTTGAGCTTCGTTTCATGTGTGGTTCTTCTGTCGATGCTTCATCTGCCGTGTACACTAACTCTATTGTTCGCTTTTCTGTAGACATTTTGTGAGAACCGTCCGGTTATACTCGTTGTCGGCTTCGAGTTTGAGAGTGTGAACTGTGTCATCAGACGATAGCATGAGAAGAGCTGCGATAAAATTTCATACATGGCGGGGCAGAGGTATGTTTTCTTTTTTTTTTCTTTTTTCTTTTCTCTTTTTATTTGTTTTTTTTTTTTTACTTCATGTTTTCGTTTTTCAAGGAAGAAAAACTTCAATATGGATTCGACCAGAAGGTGAAAGAAAGACACTGAGCAATCTCCATTTCTGTCACCCACAGCTAATAAAAAAGAAAGGCTGTTACCGATAAAATGTCTGATACCGAGGGAGCGTAAGTTTATAATCAGCTATCAACCGCACCCACCCCGCTTGATGCAGAGACTAACATGGATGCTAGCTTCAACGATGGAAACGAAGTCTATGAGGACTTCGAACAAGAATACCAGTCCGATTTTGAGGAACCAGACGCTCTCGCTCCAGAAGGACCTGAAACTACAGAGGACGGTAGGGTGATTGTGAATGGTGGCACAGGTGCTGAAGACTTCTCACATGAGCATCAAAGAAGAAAGACCGATAAGGAACTCGCCATAGCCAAAGAAAACAGAACAACAACACCATACATGACCAAATACGAGAGAGCTAGAATACTGGGTACCAGAGCTCTTCAAATCTCTATGAATGCACCAGTGCTTGTCGATCTCGAAGGTGAAACGGATCCGCTACAGATCGCCATGAAGGAGCTTGCGCAGAAGAAGATCCCTCTCGTCATCAGAAGATACCTTCCTGATGGAAGTTATGAAGACTGGGGATGTGACGAGTTGATTGTGGACATTGATGTTTGATGCTTGATGACAATGGTGAACGCGTGTGATAATAAAAAGAATGCACTAGAATTTCCGTCAGTTGAAGAGGTAAAGTGTACGGATACGTAGTAGTCGGTTCTGAAAAGCCATTCAATGTATACACATGACATTATGATGACAACTGGTTGAGAAAGTTGGCTCCCATAAACTTCTGTTTGCCGTCCATGCGCTCAGATGAGAAAGCCTTGAGAACGGCGTCATATTCGTCACTTTCCATACCGACAGCCGTTAAGGACTTTGCAAGATCATTGGTATCTACCTCCAGATCATCAGAGAATATCTTGAGTGCCTTCTTTATCTCTGAGATATCTGGTAGGTCTGACAACTCCCGTGACATGATTGAAAGATATGATGGAAGATCCAATCCATGTTCGTCCTGCTCTGTACTACCCAACATGCCTTCTGCAGCCTCGTGTGAAAACTCCTTACCGATACTCTTGTAGACAGCCACAAGATCCTCTACCGTGATTTGACCGTCGTTATCCTTATCCATCAACTGAAATGCGTCCTGGAGCTTCTGAATCTGGTCGTGTTGCAGATGTGTGATGGTAGAGGGTGTTGTCATTGTGTGTGGGGGCTGGAGATTCTGTCACAAGTATATAACTGTCTGATTATGATGTAGCAGTGAGAATCTGGTAAGAACACCTCGGCTGTTACGGTGTAAATAAGTTTGTCAGGTTCTTAATGTGTTCTGTATGTAGAAGTCTGTTACTAGTTACTAGCAGTAGTTTCAAGTCAACAAACGGTTTCTTTGTTTACAAATTTCCGAGAACGCCATCACGCATTTACCCGGCTCAAATTACTAGATCAACCTAGTCAAACATTTATACATGACTTAATAGAACTTGTAGACCTCCCAGATCATTGCCAGTCTTTGTAACTTCACGGACAAGGAGAGTTCTTCATCCTTCATGGCTTTCAACTGGGCCAACTCACTAGGAAGCAGGTACTCGAGTTCCTTGCCCTTAACATCGTCTCTGTTGATTTTGGAGATCAGTCCGGCATTCTCAAGCTTCAGCAAAAGAATCTTGTCAACGATTCTCCCCATGTTCCAGCAAATGTTACTCTTCAATGTATCTTCACTGTGTTTGTCGCTTACACGGTACAAGAACACGGACTTGGAAGCAGCCCTATCGGCCGACTTCGGAACCTCTTGGATCTGTAGTAAGTTGTGCTTCACCAACACAGACGTGAGCGAGCGTGCATCGTTCGACTTGAGCAGTGCTGTTGAGTTTATAAGCTTCTCTGAGACCAATCTGTTCTCACGGACGCATCTCAACACCCTCGTGGACGGTGCACCGAGAGTAGCTGCGATCAATGCTTCGCAGACAGATCTTTTAAGATGTTTGGCAAGCTCAGGGAAGGGAATGTAGTAGGTGCCTCCGTTGATCTTCTTCAAGAATGGCAGCTCTGTTTTGGTGAGAATCTTCAAGTGTTGGTCGACGATAGCGAGTGCGTTGATGTTGCCGTTTTCATTGCCTCCAAAGATGTCATCTTCCTCGCCTTCATCGTCATCATCCTCGTCGTCTTCTTCCGCAGTGGTCTGGTGAGAAACAATTCCGTACGAGGAATCATTCAGCTTGACACGTTTCGACCCATTACCATTCTCAGCCACTGTTGATTTTCTCTTCGCAGGGCCTGTCATGACACTTCCCGAAAAGTCAATATGTTTTGGAAGTCGTTTGACTATATCCCTTGCGGCAAAAATCACTCCCGTCTTTGGTTCGTAGTCCCCTTTGTATAAAATTTCCTCGTTGGTTAACCCAATTTGCAAAAGTGGGTTTGTCACTTCAGGTGACTCTTTCTCAGTGAGAGAGAGTGCCTGTTGGTAGATGACTGAGGTCAACTTTCCCACTCGATGTGAACATAGTTGTGTAAGTTGCAAGGTTCTTCTGGACTTCAGAAACCTTGGTAAGTTGAAAGTCAGCGGATAATGTGGATTAATTTTATCCTTCATGGTAGCTTTGTCCTTGATGTACAAATTTTCGGGTCTGTGGTTGATGATGTTCATGAAATCGAGCTTGGCAATGGACTTTGCCTCGGCATTTCTCTTCAGTTCTGAGCTCGTTGATGACTTGGGAACTTTAGTCAGTGCATTCTGGAAGGTCTTCGTCCAGAGGTCTTTGCGGGGATAGAACTGTGACTGCTCAACAACAATAAGGTAATTGTCACGGACGAGGGATGCAAACTGATCCTCCAACTTGGATGTGGTTTCAGCATCAGTGAGGCCAAAGGAGGTGAGATACTCAGAGATACTCATGTAACCCAAGCTGAGAAGATTCTGTACAATTTGGCACATACTCTCATTCTTATATGTCTCCTCGATGTGCTATACGATTTCACCTGAGTAAAGCATCAAGATCACGCCCTCTTCTCTGAAACTGTAGTAAGTCACTGTTCCTTTGTAAGACTTATCCTCCCACACAGAAACACATTTGAGCTGGATCAAACTGACGAGTGCCTTCTTCACAATCAGCATTGGCAATTTGGCTCTCTTGCTCAAATCTCGGATATTGAGTCTGCCATAGTTTATGAGTGTTGAGATGATGACAGCGGCTCTTTTACCCAAATGGGCTTCAACGACACCACTGTAGAGAAAGAGCTCGCTACTCTAAGTCTTGGAGGTCTGTGGAAGCATAGTCCGCAAAAGAGAGGGGAGAAAATGAGAGTGGTTCCGGATTGTCCTCCAGTTACTTTCACTACAAGACGTCGTCTCTTCGAAACAAAACAAATTTTGACGATGGAGTTGAATGAGAAAAAAAAAAGTGCGACGCAAGCTTGGAAAAAAAAAAAATCGAGCTTCCAAGTTCCGACCGGCAGACTAGGTCACGAGTGCTACTAGTATGATCATCTTCTCTCTATTAACGTATAACTTGACTAGCTTTTACTTCCGAGCTTCTAGCTCTAGAAATGTACAACTTCAATGGACTTCGATTCTGTATCAACACTGCTCAAAGGATCTCAACTTCACCTGCCAACTCCAATCTTCTGCTACTTGAACCAACAAAGAATTTGTATGTGCCGGGCATTATGATCCAGCTCTGTTCCTCTGTGTCCCAGACACTGATATCTCTTCTCAAGATATCGAACTCAGCTTTTGCGGTTGCACCTGGCTTGACATACACTTTCTCAAATCCTCTCAATTGTCTTGGAGTTCTCACCCCATCAGCATTAGGATATGAGATGTACAACTCAGGAACAAATGATCCAGCAACATCTCCAATGTTACTGACTTCAACTTTGACTGTGTATAACACATTCCACAAAGCATCATTTCCTCCAAGACCACCACCAGCGATCGGCTCTTGATAATAGTCCTCTTCCGTGTATCCTTCGGGGTATTCATACTCGTTGACACTGTAGATCTTCTCGTTGTAAAGATATGGATAAATGAATCCAGGTACTGGTGAAAACTCCTTGAAGGGGAAGAGCGCATCATCCACATCCCTCAACTTTTCTTCAGTGAAAACGTATTCATCCAAATAAGGAGGTGGTAATGGTAAATCTGTTGTTGGGGGGAGTACCTCCTTGATTGATAAATCTGCAAGTGAGAACTTGCTGTAAGAAAGTCCATATCCAAATTCGTAGCGTGGACGTATTCCGTTTTCGTCAAAGTAGCGATAATCCAAGAGGCGGTTAAGGTCATCTTCAGGTTTTCCCTTGATTGGTATCTTATCCACAATGTCGACATACTGATCTGGCTTTCGAGCAATAGTGAAAGGTAAACGTCCACTGGGGTTGACTTCGCCGAAAAGGACCTCTGCTATCGCCTTCCCGAAGTACTGTCCAAGGGGAGCCGATAATAGCACAGCAACAACATTCTCGTGGTCGATGAAAGGCTCAAGATCAACCGGCCCTGTTGATGTGATGACCACAACGGTCTAGCGACATCTGTTGGCAATATGGGTTATCAACTCCTCAGAGTTCTGCCAGAGAGAAAGATTCTTGCGATCTCCATAATTCCCATCAACTTCAATGTATCCTTCACCAGAATCTGCCATAGCGAAAACAATGGCCATATCGCTGTACTCTGCAATATCATCAACATGATCAAGGTCATATTGATCACTTGTGTAGTCGTATACCATATCTCTCTCCCTAGCTTTGTGTGCAATGGCCTCGAATGGTGTAATACCAAATGGTGCGTTAACACTTGCTGACCCCCATCCACTCCAGAGTGTTCCACCAGCAGACTTCTGATCTTTGGAATTGAAGCCCTTGGGGTCTGGGCCAGCAGCAAGCCCTGCTATCAATAACCTGCGTACGCCGTCTTTCTCTGAAATCGGAAGGTTATGTCCATCGTTCTTTAACAACACTATAGCTTCGCGAGCAACTTCCAAGGCAGTCCATTCTGTGAAGTCATCTCTAGCATCAATGTGATAGTTGGTCTGCTGAATGGGGCCGTAACTTTGAAATGGGAACTCTTGATCATAGGTATGGAACGTCCAAGAGCTGAAGTTGGGGTTGTCTTCTTCTTTCTCTGAGTTGGGTAACCCAGCATCAATATAGAAGAAGGGTGCCAATATTCTGCTCACCATATCGTTGAGCCTTGCTTGAGAAATAGTGTCATTGTAGACTGCTCTGGTCAAAAGAGGTCCCCAATAAGATTTCCCACTGCACCAATCACCAAAAATCTCACCAGGCATCGTCATATCCAACCCTGCCAATGCAGAATCCACTCCTGTATGTTGTGCACCCCAGTCGCTGACAACGAATCCCTGAAACCCAAGTTCTTCCTTCAAGAGATAGTTCAAAAGATATGAGTTCTCACATGCATATGTTCCATTGACACGGTTGTACGAGCACATAACACCACCCACTCCAGCATGAATAACATCCGCCCAAGGCCATAAGTACACCTCATGCATTACCCTATCCTTTATGAGTGAGTTTATGGATTCTGAAAGTCTGTCCCAATCGCCGCCTGTCCATTCGTTCACCTGGCGAAATCTTTCCTGCTCGTTACCAATAAAATGCCGAGCGCATGCCACCACACCTTCCTCCTGTACTCCTTGAACAGTGAGAGCGCCTGCTGCTCCTTGAAGGTATGGGTCAGACCCAAAACTCTCCCAGTTTCTACCACCAGCAGCTTTGTAGCCAATAGGACCAATGGTGGGACCTAAGAGAACATCGACGCCTTTTGCTTTAGCTTCACGACCGATTGCTTTTCCACGGTTGAATATCAAGTCTTTGTTGAACGTGGAGCCCGCGGCCAACCCTGAAGGAAAACTGGTGATGAAATCGGTGAATCTGATACCATTGGGACCATCTTGCAAGCACAATGACGGAATATTGAGTCGAGGAACACTGCCTGTGTTGCCAATACAAGGCCCTGATCCCCATCCGGTGCCTGTGGTCAAATTGACTTTCTCCAATATGGTCATGTCACTCACAACATCTCTAGCTTTCGCATAGGCAGCTTGCCACACTTTCTGAAGTCTTCCGCCGGCGGCTAAAGTGAAACGTTGTTAGTAACTGTGTGTGGTGTAGCGTAAGAAGATGGGTTCAACAGTATCACGAACGAGAGGGATAATATGTTGGCGAATAAAAGTTGATGTCATCAGTATCTCCATCTGTATTGGTGTTATCGGTTTCTGGATCTGGATTGACATACAAGGGCTTCTTGGAGAATTCTCTTCTCCTCAAACTGAGGCCGGTGTCCTCATCGGCGGCAACATCTGCATAGCAGGCCTGAAATAAAATCAGCAGTCCAAGAAATCGTGGCGAGAAATACATGGTGATCCAGTAGTTTCCTTTGTCCTTGAATGCTTGAATGGCTAAGCGCCTGGATTTCGTTCATCGGTAAAGTGTACGTTATCGGCTGATATATACAATGAACTCTAGTCAACCCAGCAAAACGTACGCAACCACAACCGCGCCACAAAGACATCTCGATTCTCGATCTCGAGTACGTTGTTTTTTTTTTTCTTTTTTATGACCTGAGCAGTGAGAGCTGGAAGTTGAAACCTCCGATGTACGTAAGACCAAATGCCGAAGAGATACCGGAGAATAGAGAGTGGGAATGGAAACTGTAAGGCGTGCTCGGGTAACGTAATGCCTAAAGTAAGATGATAGCTACAAGCATTGAAATTAACTCGGATATATCTTTCATGGAAGCCAGATTTGACTAGAATGTCGAAGTGTGCGGAGCGCGGTGCGCTAACGGCGGTGACCAAGTGCGTACGTATAGTGAAACCAAACCCCGGTTGCCGGACGAAGGCCTTTCTTCGGCAGTTGCAGCACGTATAGATGGCCTAGAATCAGGCTATGCTTTAGTAGCTAAGAATGATTCATGATCCTGACGGTGGATTCAGTCAGTTTGATATTTTCTTTTGTTCAAACTAACGAGTAACTTAGCGGCCTCAAATTGACTTTCAGCTATCTGGTACAAGAACTGGCCAAAAACGCCCCTACAAATATGACTCACGTAGTTGTTGTTTGATCGTTACCTCAGACGACGTTGGCTATCAAGCTATGGATGCAATTAAGACCACTTGGTCACCTACATATACCGGGGGCTTCATTGATTGGTATACATCCGTAGCCTGCCTTTACTCCTGGTGAAAAATAAGACTTGACTGGTCGCACATAGCTATATCAAACGCTTTGTAAGAAACGCTTCGATGTATGATCTCCCATCGATCCCACGACTTTCTCCAATCGTAGCTCTTCTCTATATATCTCAGAGTGGACTTATCAAGTCAAATATCCAATAAATATCCCTTAGAATGACCTAAAAGTAACTGCTGTATCTAATTTTACAAGATTGATGGTACTGCTCTCAAAGGTCGGCGACTTCCTGGAAGCACATCATTGGACTACGGAGTCTGTTAGTACTCAGCCTCCTTTGGGGAAAGAGAGATCAGTACAAATCTCTGCGCTGAACCATTGAATCTGGACATATCATATCAGTGGAATAGACTTGCAGGTAATATCTCGACTCATTATAATTGATATGGGGTTGCAGTGTGTTGATCTGAAATATATGCAGAACGAGGGCCAGCGCTTCGTTATATAGGGCTCCAATTACTAGTACCTGTTACTGGATTGCCTACTGCAGCTTGTTGCTGTCTATGTGTTGCAAATGATATTACAAAGCTAGGTCTCAGCCAAACTCATGTATCTCGAATAGTCAATAACCGTTTCGATTTATATTAATTTCGTAGCTTTATATATTGAGTTTACCAGTTTACCAGTGCGGAAGGACCAAAATTCAAATAGTAGCGCTGCCGGAGGTGCTACAGTAGCAGCAGCCAGCTACACTAGGAGGAGGAAAAAAAAAAAAAACCTTGTTTGACTCCACGTTTTGCATCATGCCAAGAAATCTGTTAAGTACGGTGATCCAGCATATTACGGATGAAAGAATACAGTTGAGCACGGATAACGGATCTCACTGGTAGTTACTAGTTAACGACCAAGATCTTAATTGATCTCCTGGTGATTTATGGTCCCGATACATTTTTATCAAAATAGAGTCAGATTTCAGTCCACGGAATTGGTTTAGCACTTCAGACTATTTAGTAGCACTGCCTCTGAATTTTCAACCTATCCATAAAAAGAAAGGTGCCACTGGCACAGAGTCCAGACTCCAGACTCCATAGTCCAGACTCCACGCCTCTGAAGTTCTGTTCGGGATTCACCGGGATATCGTGGGATTTGGGCTCTACAGATACACACCCCGCGAAACAAGGCGTCCGGCTTCTTCTTCCCTTTCGAGTGTATCACCGAAACGCGATGTGATTGGCCCGGGTTAATAAAGTCTCATACGCCGGTGCAATCTGCAGAAATTTGAGCGTAAGCCTTATAAAGAGTCGGCCTCCCAAACTCACTCATGGTATTTGAAATCATGTCTAAAACAGCTTAAGCCAAATACACTTTACACAACAATCAAACCGGTCTCGAGTTATTCAGCATCAAGAGAAGCATTGAGGAGAATTTACCCTACTTCCCTCATATCCATTCCTTTACCCAAACTACGTCTCCTCTTGTACTGTTTGAATTTCTCACACAGGGTTCCCTAACGCCAATTAGTCCCTACTACAATCATTCATACTGGATACATCAACCCAATCAAGCTGAAGAGATGCTACATACCATGGTTGGACAAAAGTATGATTCCGGGAGTCAAGGTTTTCACGACCCTCATTACCAGAGGGATACAAAGTCGTCACAACGGAAATACCAACTTCCCCAATATGGATCTGCCCTTCAGGGTGATAACCAAAGTCTGAGGTTGGATAGCTTGTATGGAGCTGATAGTATCACAAGTCGAAGCCGCTTTAACGATGCCGTACCACTTTATCTGTCCTCTTTGGACATCCACTCTGTGGGAAGTGGCACCTCGCAACCAGATCAAAGCTAGGGGTTGTCACCAACGAGGGAGTTCCCATCAGCCAGCTTCCATCCTGGAGTCTATCCAACATCAGGTGAACCGAATCATGTCAGTGGATTGCCCCAGTATAGCTACCCTTCAGCTGTCTCACTCACAAATACGCCTCCACACTCAGATCCGCACTACATATAGGGAAACTATCCTCTTGCCGGATCCTCCTACTTTTTACCAGCATCCAATGATCAAGCTATAAGATACGTCGATAACCTTGGAAGGCCTCCACAGCACCCACATTATGATCACACATTTGCACATACTGATTTAAGGCAACCCTATACTGGTGTGAACATCCTCCCTGGAAGCTTTTCCGATTTGTCCCAGATGAGTAGTTTGGGATCACTACAAGACCCATCACAGCAGAGATATACATCTGCACAATCTCATAACACATCGCTATCCACAGCCAATGGTAAGAGAAAAACACGTGGAAGCAAAGAGGGTATCTCCAAGAACTCGATGTCATTCGCTTGTGAACATTGTGGGAAGCTCTTTGAGAAGAGCTACAACTTGAAAAGTCATCTGAAGACACACAGTGATGAGAAACCATTCAAGTGTTCATTCTGTGAGAGAAGCTTTGCTCGGAATCACGACAAGAAACGTCATGAACTTTTGCACCAAGGAGTGAAAAAGTTCCAATGTGGGGGTGTTTTACGAGATAATGTGACAAGATGGGGTTGTGGTAAGAGATTTTCCCGTGCTGATGGTCTAGGAAGGCATTTCAGAACGGACATTGGCTGGTTATGCGTTCGTCCCTTGATGTTGGAAGCGAAGGCTGCGCAGATGGAGGGTAAAGACTACCAAGATGTCAACATTGGAGTCGATGACCCACACTTTGATAGTGCATTCATCAATGAGCTTCTCAAGAAAAGCTAGGGATAGTAATTGGATGGAATATCATGAAGCTAGGTCATATGCATTGTGAGTATGAGATTGTAGTTCTAAAAAAGAGAAAGAAAGAAAAAAAAAAACTCCAGGCGATTTCGGATCATTTATACATGAACGGAAATCATAATTGGGAACACACAGGGTTTTGAGGTGAACCATGCCATCGTACTCCGTATGGATGCGTGAGAACCTTCGCCATCAACTCAAAATTACGGGCTTGCAGAAGATTAAAATTTGAACGTCATTAGGCATACATTAAGATATTAGAGAGGTTTAACCACATGGGGAGTTTTGTGTAACACTTGAAATTGGGATTGCAGTTAAACTGCTGGGTTAATGGTGATTAGATATGAAACAGGATCCGGTACCATACGTTTCACATGTCAGCATCCTGACCAGGGTTGGCGGTGTGGTAGTCCAAGAACTTGAGGAGATACCACAAGGCGGCGGAGATCAAAGAACCAATGAATGGACCAACCCAGTAGATCCAGTGGTAGTCAGGGAAGGAGCTTGCAGCAATACATGGACCAAATGATCTAGCTGGATTCAAACCGGCACCAGTGTAGTACACACAGATGAGATGTCCGATGAACAAAGCCAAACCAATGACAAGAGGAGCCATGAAAGTAGCTCTGTGCTTTTCAACGGCCATAAACAACACAGTGATACAGAGGATGGCAGTACCAAAGGCTTCAAGGAAGACACCTCTGGATCTGGAAGCACCACCACCAAGACCATTGGCGAAAGCAATTGGACCTGGAGTCATAGCAGAGGCGGCACCAGCAGCAGCCATACCAGCAACCATCTGGGCGGCCCACATGAGGAGACCTCTGGTGACAGGAACAGCACGCACAAGCATCAATGTCAATGTCACTGCAGGGTTCAGGTTACCACCAGAGATTCTGAAGAAGATGAAGACACCAACAGAAACGGAAACACCGAAACCGAAGGAAATCATGATAAGCTGGGCTGGGTGGGAACCAGGCTGGCTCACACTGGTATCCTGGTTGGCAATCTGGGCAATGACAAAGGCAGACCACAGGAAGAGGAAGGTACCACAGAATTCACCAATCATTGCAACAAGGTGGTTTCTGAGGTTGTCGCCCAACCCTAGTCTGGATGATCTTGGTTGGTAAGGAGGAATGTACTCAGCATCGGACTGAGCCTCTACATCATTGACTGGAGTAGCGTTCTCTGAGACAGTCATTCTGTTTTGTAGTGTTGATGAGGGCTTCCTGAAACACTTGAAACAGCTGGTACGTAAGGAGGGGAGAACTAGCCGTTTATATAATTTTCCTTCACATGGCCCTCGGCAGCAATTCCTACCCCATTAATGCCCATCGCAACCGCCTCAAGTAAAAATAGAAAGCGATGAGCGTAATTAATTGCAGGAGGTGTGAAAATTGCCCTATATGATTACCTAACATCTACTCTATTTTGCGAAATTCTAGTCTGTATTCTGCATGTATGTCTTCTTTTGGCGTAATCGAGATTTTCGTGCTCGCCTAATTCGGGAAATGGTCAACAAAACTTGCCATACGGCGCACTTTTGTGCCTCTAGAAATAAGCTGGCTGCGTATAATTTCTTTTTTTTTCGGATCGTTTCTCTGTAGAAGAAGTTGGCGAAAAGGAGCCGAACTCACACCCGCGCCTTCAGACCTCATCAACTTCTGCAACAGAAGGTATAAATGCATTTCAATAACTTCTTTTGCACCATTTGAGTTTAGCCTCGAGTTTCCCATGGCCCGAACTCTACAAGTTGGCTCAGGACTTCAATGCCGGTAGTTAATGTCACAGCACGCGATCATATCTCAGCTGACAGCTAGCTGACTTGAATGTCTGAGTGGTGTACCTGAATGCTCACTGCTCAGCCCCCGTTATGATCGCATCGCGTATCGATGTATTATTGCCAACACCGCAGTCGATCTTCCTCGGACCTGATCAACTAATCTGGTAAACGTAGCCTCTGGGGTCTGGACAGCTATATAAGCTCATGAACTTTCAATGCATGATCTTTCAATGCATTTACAATCATACTGGGTGCATGCGCTTATACACAGATCTAGGGCCAGTACAATCCTGGTGACTTCGACGTCTAGAGAGACACTGTTGTTTGCTGTTTGCTGCAATACTATCCGTCGATGTCCAAGGGCGAGCCCAGTCAGGTCCCCAACATAAATGATAATACTACTCAGTTAGATGGCATAATTCAAGGGTCAAAACTAGTATGTGTGAGCCATAAGCTAGCCACTAGCTAAGTCAATGGCGCACTAGAGTGAATCGTGCAGTTCGACTACTCTCTTGCACGACCATAGGCCCTGTGTAACGGTGTATACCGGAACAACTGTCTTAATTTACTCCTTATATATTCGCCTGTTGCTAAAGCTATCGGGATGTGCCTATATTTCGGATTGCGAACATTGCTTTGAATCTAGTTTGCTTTGCATATATAAGTTCGAAAGAACAATTCATCTATATAGTTAATAATACGAAACGCTCCGTTACACTCTGTGTCGAGGCGGCTTTTGACATATGTAGCGGGACGTTATATGATCTTTCGACGTGATTCAATGAAACCACACTCTACGCTTTCCCACAAGGATACTATCTTGGTACAGCTAGAAACATAAATTAATATGTCTTGAGATACCAGTAATTACTCATGCCGCATGCGCATCTTGTAGGTAGCTGTTAGTCTTATCCAAGACACGTATAACTAATCTCAAGGCACGCTAGTAACCTGTCAACGTCTATCGATACAGCTCTTAATTATCACCTCATATATATGTTTTCTATTGTTAAGTCATAGCCAGATCCAGTACCGTTCATTTCTCCAATTTTCATCCAAGAAGTGGCTATGTATTCATCAGCTCGATTAAGTTTCAAAAATGCCCCTGAGACGCCCCGTGCAGGTGAGCACATCTGGGTAGGGTAACCTCCATGAGATCAAAATTCGAAAAAAATGGCGTCACAGACAGGATTCGAACCTGCGCAGGTAGAACCCAATGCCTAACAGCTACGCATGATAGCAGGGCATCGCCTTAACCACTCGGCCACTGTAACCTTGTGATGCCGTGATTTTAGTGTGCATCGAATATTCTCAGTAAACTCCAAAACTAAAAATTTTAGTAAAATTCAAAATTCTAGAGGACCACATGCTTTCAAGAGAGCGGCACAAGTGGATCCAGAAAGATTGAAATTGCAACCAAACTACCATGACATGAACTGCTGTTTGTGTGGCGATGAGGAAGAGACCATGTTCCACTTTTTCCAGAAGTGCCCGGTATCCCAAAGCATTTGGAAGGAAGTGATCTTGGAAGATCCAGAAGCTGAAGATATCACCCTGGAGGATTTGGTTACACCATTGAGAAAGACAGCTTCACAGTATAAGGACCTGTCCAACTATATTGAATTGCTGTGGACATTGAGAAACAAGAGAAGATTTGGTAC
>JAKVQR010000015.1:6335-37754 GCA_030462915.1 Petasospora meyerae | reverse complement strand
ACTATACGCAAACTGTATGTCGTATTCTCTATCGTGCGTCTGGTGGATCTTATATGATCCCCGATGCGTAGGTACCCAGGGACCTAAAAATGACTACAGAGTGAGGTAATTGCGCAATTCTACGGGAACTTGGAGGTTTCATATGTATTCCACTACCATCTGATGACATACATATTCCATCTCTTGGTATAAAGCGCTAAAAATCCCCATCTAATTGACCAAATTGGTACACAAAACTCGGTTGATGGCTCCTGGTAGTGCCACTACCATACTCTCAGTGGGGTGCAGCGAAAAAATCGAAAAATCGTCCAAAGCTTCTATGGCCAAGTTGGTAAGGCGCTACACTAGTAATGTAGCGATCCTGAGTTCGAATCTCAGTGGAAGCATAATTTTTTTAACTTTATTCTTTTTGATGGTTACCCTACCGAGTGATTTTATAGGTAATGGGGTCATAAAGCGGTGTTCATTTACTAATTGAACGCAATTCTTCATCAAACCTGGTGTTAGATATCACACACGGATTTCATAGTATGAAACCTCTTCTGTATTCTGTATATGGTTTTGGTTGAGAGCTTATAGACCTAGAAGTTGATATGATGACGTCCCAAAGAGATGTACGACTTCTACTAGTGATTGTCATTTCTATTGTCTCTGAGTGAATATGTAACGTTTGATGATGAGTTTACCTTCAAAAATATAAAATCTGTATACCTCTCTCTCTATTTCAGTTACAACTTACATTTGTTGATTTTATTATTTATAATTCCACAATTTTATCGACACTGAAGAAGCTGCAAAGGATATGCCACCAATCAACTCAAACTTGGCCATTAGAGACTACACCTAGAACTAGTAGGAGAGCTTGAAGATTTTAGGGATAATATTGGGTACTGTCTTTGGTATTCCATTTCTTTTCATGATTGTTTCTGTAATATCGATTTTCTGTTGTGAAAAGCCCAGTAAGAGAAAGGAACAGGAAAGAAGAAACAACTCCACAGTTGCTGCCACACGGCCACCACCAGAGGGGATTTCATCACAAGAAGCTTTGGAAGGTGTTGGTATTGAACTGAAGGATCTCAACGATGGTGATTCATCTACATCATCAGCTTCGGGCGCTCCAAAGTTGGAAGAAGTGTGATGGGACTTTTTCCTCGGATATAAGCGGACTTATTTTTGTATCTACGTATATACATTACATCGCCTAATTGAAATGATCTAGTTCAATAGATCAATTAGATCTCAAGAGTGGGGTATTCGAACCCAAGGAGTCCTGAGACTGGTTGGTGTTCTTCATCAACAACTGTTGTGGGATGAATCCAGCAGAGTTGCCCAACTTCATACTTTGGCTCATTTCCCACATCTCCAGCTTCTTTAGGAGTCTCTTTCTCTGCCATTTCAATGGGATGAATGGGAAGTAACCATTCTGTTCCTCAAATCTCAACATTTGCAATGCCATCACGATAACACCCCAGTATGCGTTATAACTCAAGACAGACCCCCAAGTGGCACTGTTAGTCCAACCTAAAATAGCAGTGAAAAGCATCCATAACCCATCCATCTCACCGTTACAACAGTTCACATGCCAGACAGAATTGGCAATGTCATAGGATCCTGGACCAGACCCGACTTCGGACATGTCCTGACCGTGACACAAGTTGATGTATCTCTGCAATTCAAACTGCCACACGCCTTTGGAGAACAGACCAGCTGCAATAAGGTATAACAGACACGTGGTGGAGATCAAGAACCACTTGAGAGACATAGAGTTTGAAGATCTGTACAGGTAGTATCCTGCAACACCGGAACACAACACTCCCATCAAGGCGGATAATGGGATGGTGGAAAGTGGTTGTGAAATACCGACACCACCAATGAACACAAATGCCTCCAAGGACTCTCTCAAACAGGTGATGAATGGTAGGAAGAACAATGCGTATCTCTCCATGTAGAACTTGAACTTGGATTTCTTGGAGTCAACAGTCTCGTTCAAGTGTGTAGTGCTTGTATGGAGTAACAACTTGGCCAATTTGACTCTGAACTTCTCCTTCAACTTGGACAATCTGAGGAAAAACAGCCCCATGATGGAAATCACCACAGAGGCGAGTAAACTCAATGCACCTTCGTAATAGTGTTCACTCAACGACCAAAGATCAGTACCGATCATGTAGAACACCGTGATGAAGACACCACCGATAAGGAACGCCACGAACAATCCCAACATGCTTCCCAGCCATATTTGTAATCTGAACTGACGATACAGTTTGTCACCGGTGGATGTCAATTCTTGGTTCGTTTCTGGCTCAATAGTGGCCTCGTTGTTGTTACCGTGCACTTCTTCCTCTTCTTTGCCATGGTGTAACACCAAACTCTGCTTCAAGAACGCCAAAAGAATGGACACAATGACGATGATCTCGAGGGACTCTCGAAGTATGATGAAGAAGATCTCGAAGGAGAACAGCTGTGTGGAGTCCATGGCTGATGGCTGATGGTCTTCTTCCGTTTGGGGTGTTGATATAGCTGTTGATGTTGGATACGTACGTTGATGGAAATGGAAATTAAGGTGTGTATTGAAATCAAAAAGCGGACTTTTTGAATCCCGTCGCGTGCACTTTGCCATTTGGCCGCTCGGCTTTTGAATATCCGCTGAGAGTTTCTGTTTGTGTGGATTTTGTCCGTCTCGCTTTGGGATTCTGCTGGAGGACATTTTGATTAAGTGCCGCTAAATGGGGTTAGACAACTATTCTGGTTGGGAATTATTTTAGTCAAGACACAAAAAGGAGCGTCCAATTTGAAGTAAAGACAAAAGGGGAGCTCATAGTACACAATCAATAGGAGATCTCAGAGCCCAACCAGTCGAAGAACTTACCAGAGTTCTCCTCCGTGATATTTGGAAGCACATTGTCAACAAACCCAATAGCAGCTTCAGAAGCGGGTTTGGACATCTGATCGAACAAATCAGCCAACTCTGGTGCAAACAACCCATCTCTCCCATCTTTGGAGCCAGCAGCGTATATAAGATCAGTGTCACAGACACCCTGGTTTCCGGCAACAACCAAGATACCATCACTCTTATATTCAATAGCTGCACTTCTCATACCCAAATTCAATGCGGACTTGGAAGGGGAATATACTGTGGAGATCACTGGGACATAGGCCTGCACGGACCCCATGGATGAAGATACCATCAACACTGTACGAGTGGACTTCTGCAACAAGTTAGGTTTCACAGCTGCCAATAGCTTCATTGGTGCGATGGCGTTACAGATGTAGTGCTAGACTTGAACGTCCCAAGACTCCTTGGAGATGGACACGGATGAGTTGGAGATGGCGGCGTTGTGGATGAAGTAGTCGATACCCTGAGGGGACTTGATGGAGAGTTGTTGAGAGACACTGTTGACAGACTCTTCATAGGAGAGCTCCAGGTTTAGAGTCTTGATATTTCCCCTTTCTTCAATAAGCTTTGCAAGGTCACCAGAAACTCTGGACTCGTCACGGACAGAAGCGATGACAATGTTGGATTTGATGAGATTTGGATTCCATGTCTGTAGGATTGGTGAATTGGTGAGGGGCAGAGACCTTCTCATATACCACCATCTCTTCACTCCATCCTACCAACACAGCTTCAAATCACCTCACTGAGAAGTATCAGCACGCTTTTTTCCGAAGTTGATGAATATTTATGTGTGGTCTTGACCCGTAAACCCCGCTAAGACTGACTGGTCCCTGGATTTACCGTGTTATGAGGACCCCTATGTTGCACCGGCCGGAAGCCCCCCAATTGTCGGAAATAGCGGCTTTTGGGGGATTTTGTGATTCTTGAATCTTGACTTTTTGACTTTTTTCCCGCGCGACCTTGTTTTTGACTTTTTTTGGGAAACCCCATACGCTGAGTTTTTGACATGATACCTGCTACAAAGTGAATTTTGTCAAAAAAGGTTTTGACATGATGATTTTCAAAAGGGGCCAGTTTTTGACAAGACACAAAATCTGCGAATTACACCAGCTTGGCGCTATCAAAATCTCTTGAAATTGAAGTGGTGAATACGGGTGATAATGAACTACTGATATGTGTTCTCAAATCACACAAAATCTGAATCTTTTGGGTGATAAGTCGATACATACCCATGGTCAAAAACTTTTTGACACGCCCATTTTGTTCGATTTTCTTCAAAGTTCAAAGTCAAAGACAAAATCGCTCCATGATAAGTTTTTGGTTTTTGTGGTGTGGGGAAACATCAGTACGTACATCAGAACATCATCTGTAACCCACAACCTCATCCTACAAATCATTAAGTCTCTTCAATTCATCAATTTTGAAGCCAAAATGGCATGAAAGATATGTCTTTATGAACGTCTGAGGCTGTGTTCTCTATGGGATAACAAGCATAGTCTATATAGATACCTAATTGAGCCTTTTTAGCCCATTTTTTCAATTAATCAGAAATTATAATCAATGAGAATTTGACGTATAAGGATTGAAAATGTGCGAACCGTGGACTTAAATTAGTGCTCAATGTGGTAGTCTGTACATGCATGTTTAATGCCTATACTTGGGTTCTACCTGAACATTTGTATACTTTATTTTGTCGAATAAGAGGTCATTTGAAGTTAAGAAAAAAATAAAGTGCCCAAATTCGGCAGGGGTACAGAAACATCGCCAGGGCTACGTATGCAGGCGAAGCCCAAACTATGCCACCTCTTACTTGTTGGATAGTAGTAATGAACTTATAACATCTCTGCATGACCAAGAAATCTCGTAAGTGATCACAAAAAACCACACACAACGGAGCGGCCGCCGGCTAAGGGCTTAAAAAAAAATTAAGGATGTCCATTTTGTAGACTACCAAGTTCATCTATGGTGTTCTTCAAAAGGTTCAATCGAGCCATCTACACACCGCTTGAGACTACTTCAGAGTCACCAGTCACCAGACATGACAGATAACCAAAGCGTTGTTGCACCAATAGTTTTAAGTGGTTCTCAATTCTGCAGAGTCTCATTCACTGGTATTGATCCCAATCGGGTTTACACTCCAGGTGCTTCTATAGAAGGAACTGTGACTGTGGAGGCACTTGCCAGGATTGAAGTGGGAGCGTACTTGAACTTCCGTGGATACGCAAGAACAAAGTTCTTGAGAAAGGGGGAGACGGTCAGAGAGAGCCACAGCCTTTGCCATGGCTCCGTTGAACTCAGAGATACAAAGGGGAAAACAGAGGAGGACTACACTGCTCATGATGACGATGGAGTGATGTCTGTATTCCCAATGGATAAGGGCTAGAAGCTGTCCAAAACTTTCTGCATCAAGATTCCTGAGACGTCAAACTGTCCCAGTAGACATCTAACCCATTTGAAAAAAAAATGCTCTACCACCAAGCTGTTGCTTGAAAGAAGGTGCGAATGAAGCCGAGGTTGAGTACTATCTTAGTGTGTTGGCATATCACTCAGGAGACTATTCCCCGGACGTGTATGCTAAGTTGCCCATCTTTGTGAGACCAGAAACGCGTGAGATGGTGCTTCAAAAGTCCACAAAGCGTGAATTCGGAGTAAACTTCATTTCCAGTTCGAAATGCTTCACTCTGCAACGGACATTGGGGCTACGGTTCGGCTTGAATGGCACTAAAAAACTGTCTAAGGCGCCCCTGACCGACATCAGATTCAAGCTGCACATATTGAAGCCCAGGAAAGCTATGCACCGCCAAAAGGTGAATTTTTCGGGTGTTGCTCAGCGCAGACACATCTCCTGACTACTTTCTGAGCGAGTATACCGATAAAGAAGGCTTTGCATCCAAGGTTTCAAACCAACTCGGCAAGCTTCAACTCCAAGACATAAAAGTCGGTTTCGCATCCAAGATGGACCTGTCTGCTAATAAACGGAAGATTTCAACCACACAGTATCGAACAATCTATGGAGATCAGCAAGGGATCACTGTCGACTTGGCAAATCTGAAGCCGGTGGAACAGTTTATACTCAAGAACTGGAGTTTCGAAGGATTTGATATTTATGGATATGTCCTGGATCTGTCTGAGTGGTTTCCCTCATCGGTGGAGCTTCCGGATGCAATTCCCCCAAATTTCAAAACGTGTAACATCAACGTCAAATCAAGTGATATGTTCGTGAGCTTTTAGGTGAAATCATTGGCAAACCTCTGGAAGACAACCAAGTGCAGGTCTTCCCCATATATCACAGTGTATTGATGTTGCTTGGTATATGTTGTATTTCTTAAAAGAAGTTCAGTTGCACAAATTCATGGTCTAGTACTAACCTGTCAATATAACTATGTGGTAGCGATAAACATCCATAAAAGCAAAGTATAATACACTCCTTCACTCAAACTCTCTGATATTAGACAATCCTGGGAACCTGCTAGAGTAATCACCCAGAGTTGCCATCTCATACTCTGAATCTAGAGCCTTGAAAGAGTTCTTATGGGAGACTACCTGCTTGACAAAGTCTGTGGCCACATCATAACTCAAGCTGCCATCCAGTACCAGATCACGGATATGAGAAATGACAGGATCCTCATCCACCAAGACGTTGACATCGGCAGAGTCATATTCGAATACCAAAGTGGAGCCCTCATGGTCAAACTTATACTTCAAGTCAAACTCAACCAAGGACCCATTGACAGCCTTAGCGTATCCACCTTCGGAGAAATCTGGGAAAGGTTCGTATAACTCTGCAGCAAAGACGTGCTCTGTAGTTCCAAATCCAGAATTACCCTTTGGTGAAAGAGTGTATAGAGAAGTACCGTTCTGTCTTGATTCCAACACAAACACCTCTCTACCTCCCAGCTCAATCCTGGAACCATGGACATGTGTGACGTTTGCCTGATACGTCACATTAGCTGATGTGATGGGTTCGGTGAAGAGTGAGATGGCCACAGGGTACACGTGGGAGGTCAGTACCGTACCCACTGTATCACCATTGAGTTTGATGTGCGATCTATGGGCAGAAGAGATGGCACTGACGAGGAACTGACCATCACCATAGTTTGTGTACTCTTGTGCATTGCTGAACTTCACGTCGGAGGAGCAGTGGATCTGGATAGGAAGTTCTGTTCCGTTCTTGAGGACGTAGGTCATGTTACTGGTGACGTCTGTACCGTGATTGGAGTCCACTATTTCAAAGAATTTCCCCTTATCGGTATCGATATCGAATGTTCTGTAATCCGAAACGTTTGTGTAGGTGCCCACTTTACCGTAACTGGTCTTGATCTCATCTGACTCCCATGAGAGCAAATTGGCAGCAACGATCCAGTTTGCACCAACGGTACCCTTGTGTGTTCCATTTGTAATCTCAACGTCCAATGCCACACCGTTCTCCCAAATCTCAGGGAGGAAAGGTGTCAAATCAATCTCCAATGGTCTGATGTCGAACGCATTCACACCCACGATAGGTCTCCAAAGCGCAGGTGAGATTCCACCGGTGAAGATCACCGGTTCTGGAGCATCGACACTCACAAGGATGTTGTTGATGTATGTGTTCACGACACGTACGGGACCGTGTCCAAGGAAATGGTGGCCATGATCTTCAAATTTGTGTCTCTTGGAGTCCACCACGTTGGAATACCAGAATTCCTCTGCGGCATTACCGGAGACGTATAGGGCAAGCTTCACAGAGGTGGTGTTCTTAGGTAGACGAGGAACATTGAAATCGAGCTTATCGGATGGGAAGTACAAGAGTGGTGTTCTGTTTGGCTTTGAGCGGATCAAGTTGGTGACACGTTGGGCTGGTTTGCTTGTGGTGGTGAACTGGTGGAAGATGTTCACTGGCTCTTCGGGCACGTCGTAGTACTTGGCAGTGAGTGTTGTGTTGTAGGCACCATTCAGGCGTCCTCTGATGAGATTGTCTAGCTGGAGTGTGACGTTACACTGTGGTGAGCTGAACAAAGAGAGGTACTTGGAGACGTCCTTGCTAACAGAGGAGAACACTTGAGAGTTGCCCGGTTCTGCCGTGGAGGTTCTCCACACTGGGATGTCGTTGATGAACACGTGTGCGAGTCTGTCGTACTGGACACCGTCCACAGTGGTGTTCAATTCGAGGATGACCCTGTTGAAATGGATTCCTAAAGGTGGATTGAACTGGTTGATGGAAGGGTGTCCCCATGAGTCGCCAAAGCTGTGGTTGACCAAGAGCTGTTCGTAGACGAGATTTGGATGCACCACCGGTAGACGGAACTCGAATGCCTCGTTGTCTTCTGGCCATGGTGCCTGTTTGTATTCACTGGTAGGTGCGATGTGGATTGGAAGAGGAAGAAGACTCATCAGTGACTGTGAGGGCATCAGCAGCACAAACAGCGAGCAGTGGGCAGCGGCAATGAGGAAAGCCGCCCACTTCCAGAGACGGTTCTGCTCCCGTGGCTTTTCCCAGAATAGTACCTTCTCCATCCTGGGCGGTTTTGGTGAAGCGCTGTTCTAGCAGTGTGTGAGAGTTGGAGGCGTGGAGGGAGGAACCAGCTACTATTTATAGTGCTTTACAGTTTACACCCATCGTAGTTGTCTTTGATACGGGTTGCTTTTTTTTTTTTTTTTTGCCAGTTCTCGGAAAGAGCGGAGATAACAGAATTACATAGGAGAGCCATCTAAAAAGCACAGCAGATATCAATTACTACTTGAATATGGATCCATCACTTCCCAGCAGCCGTCACAGCAGTCTTTTCAGCATTCTTAGCCCCTTTGGCTTCTTCAAACTCTCGTCTCCACTGTGGACCCTTCCATATCAGGAGCGCCACCACACAGACACCGACGAGATCCACCATGGCCAGACCGAAGAAACACCAACCAAAGCCCATCTTGGACACCAACGGATGGATAATGGCAGAGGAAACCGCAGCACAAGCGTTACGGAAGAAGTTACCCAGAGCGACGTTGGTTGCCGGCTGTCCGGTGGAGCATTCTGTGAGATACGTGGTTGTGGTCACGAAGACAAACGTCATACCAAAGCCCACCAGGAAGGCAAACACAAACACAGAGGCAACGTGCACATGTTTGTCCACACACCACCCGTATCCCAACAGACCGGCGATGCTGATGATCAACCCGACAAACTGGAGAGAGAATCTGTACTCTGGGACGTAACCACCGGGGGTTTTGGCCTCGATCCGTGCACGCAGAGCGTCTGACACTCTACCACCAATGAGGGACCCTGAAACCAAAGAAGCACCGGGGCAGATGTACGAGAAGGACACGGCAAGACTGCTGAAGTGGTACTGTCTCTCCAGTCTCTCAGCAAACGTCACAGACATCGCATAGAACCCGGCAAAGAGCAACCCGGCATTCATTGAGCACAATGCTACTGGTTTGTACTTGAGCAGTTTCCAGTAGTTCTTGAGACTCGGTTTAGGTGGTGAGGGGAACTTCTTCACCTGTTCTTCATCCAAGAGGCATTTTTGTCTGAGACGTGGCTTAACCCACCAGTGGTCCAGTTGAAGAGTGTCACCGCCTTTCCCCACCAAACAACGCAGAGTCTCAGGAAGACAAAACAGAATCACAAGGTACACCACGCCTCCCAAGATGGCCAAGAACCCAAAGATCCATCGCCACTCACCTTTCCAACCAATGATGGAGAAGATTGGACCCAAGATGGGACCGAGTTGTGGACCCAGCATGAAGTACGAGATGGCCTTGGCTCTCCCACTCGGTGGTACAACATCAGCAACAGTACCGGCACCGACACTCATCACACTGGAGGCACCGAATGCCTGGACGATTCTGAGCACATACAGGGCACCAATATTAGCGGGAACAGTGGCAAGTAGGATATTGGCCAGGATGTAGAAAACCAATGAGGTGAGGTACAGCATCTTACGGCCTCCAAAGTCAGCCCATGATGCCCACATCAAGGGAGCAATGGCAAACACCACCATGAACACCGACACAGTGGCATTGATGGTGGTTGTGGAGCAATTGAAGACTTCTTCCAACTGTGGCAAGATGGGGATGTAGATGTTCCCACTCACAGGACCCAAAAACCCAGCAATGGTGACGATGGCGATGATACATGATTGACGACGTGAAGAGAAGGCAGTATACTGAGGTGGTTGTGCCTGTGGTTGTGACGGCTGTTGCTTTTCAGGGTCCTTCGGTGTGTTGTTGGCTATGTTAACCTCAGTGAAAGAGGCCCGAGAATCAGCCTGGGAACCCTACAATGTGGGTGTGGATGTGGAGTCTTCCTCCTTCAAGCTGGTCATTGTTGTGATTGTGGTGGTGTCCTGTAGGTCTGTCTTACTCGTGCATTAGTTTGACCAGTTAGAGATATTTGCACCTCTTTATATAGTATCCCATTGCAATGATATCCCACTCGAATGACCATCCTGTTGATCTACAGTGGAAAGTTCTCCATACGCGTGGAGTGCCAATGTTCAATGCGGCATAATTTGCTCGTTACAGGAATTACACTTTCAAGTACAACAAAGATTAGCCTACAGGTGAAGTTTAAATTACACCATTGAGGCTAGATATTTAACTACATACCCTTGATAGACTCTCCTATTAGCTTGCCCAATAGTAAAGAAGTGGATAACTCCGAATGACCCTCTCAATGATCTGCATTGTGTTGTTGATGAGCAATGGGAGATGAGCAATGAGCACTGAGCACTTATGACCGGCGCAAATTTCACCAGACTGGTGAAGAGAGAGAATATAATCACGGAGCTGTTGATAAATCAGTGATTGTTATGGCTTCATTTACATTCAGAAATAGCACCACACTGCTGGAACAACGAGAGCACAGAAGACCACAAATGTCATCCACATCAACTTACCTTCTACTCTTCATTGTAGGGGTCATCGTCTACTCAACGCTAAGAGTAGTGTTCCCGCCATGGAACTTCCCTCAAAACATCCCAACTGTCCCCTTCTACGTCTCCTTCTTGGGTACTTACACTCAGATGGACCAGAAAGACATCTATGAGAAGTATCTCCGTGATAAGCTAGAGAAGTACGGGGCAGTGAAGATATTCTTTGCCAACAGATGGAACGTCCTTGTGGTGAAACCGGAATATCTAAACCAAGTACTGAGAGAAGAGAACCTGTTTGCCAAATCAGGTAACCACAAGAAGATTCCTCATGCCGTATTGTCCTTGTACACAGGTGATAACGTCATCTCTGCGCATGGAGACACCTGGAAGTTGTACAGACAGTGCATACAGAAGCCCGTTCAATTCCCAGATAACTCCCACGTGGTTACAAACACACAGAAGTTTGTGAAGGTTATTAGGGAAGAGGTAAAACCTGGAACAGAGGGGAAGTCGATAGCCGTGGGAGACTACCTCCAGAGACTCTCGCTGGCAAACATCTCATAGTCAATGTTAGGGGTAGACTTTGGCACACTGGACTCACCACACTCAGAACTGCACAGACGACTGAAATACGTGAAGTCACAGATATTCAAGCCCCTGTTCATGAACTTCCCCGTGATGGACAGTCTTCCTATCCCCTCAAGACAGAAGGCAAGAGAGGAAGTGGTGAAGTTCCGTCAGTTCTACACAGAAAGCGTCATCAAGGCCCAGGAGGAACAATCCACAAACAAGAACGAAGGCAGTGCCGCATTCCATCTATACACTGCCATGCAACAGGGAAAGCTCACTCGCAAATAGTTCACAGACAACCTGGTTATCATCCTCGTTGCCGGCCATGAGAACCCTCAGCTGCTGTTCACCTCTCTTTTGTACATCATGGCAAAGTACACAGAAGTGCAGTCTAAGCTGAGAGTGGAACTAGCTGAAAAAACCCTTGAAACTCTCAATGACGCACCATACCTAAACAGTGTCCTTTTCGAGACTTTGCGGTACTTACCACCTTTGGGACAGATCATCAACAGATGCACCACAAAGGACACAGTTCTGGGAGGAACCATCAAGATACCTAGGGGAACATACGTCGGTTACAACAACTACGCCACAACACACTCGTCAGCATGGGTCGATGCAGATGTATTTGCTCCTGAAAGATGGGGATCCACTTTGGATGATATTATGAAGACGTACAAACGGGCCAAATCCAATGCCACGTTACCATCTTTCCACGGTGGTAAAAGAGCATGTCTCGGTGAAAGATTTGCCCTATACGAAGCCAAAGTGTTCTTGAAAGAGGTGTTGAGTAATTTTGAAGTGGAGATGGATAGTAGTTGGACGGAGAAGCTGACACCAGCAGGCCCAATTTGTCCGTTCATGCTGAAAGTTGTACTGAAGGAGATTCCACCTTCGTCATAATCCAAACGTTGACTTCTTCACTTTTTGTAGTTTTTCCCTCTCAACAATCTCTCTGATTAGAAGACAAAGTGCCTCATCAACGTTCTCCTTTGTTTCGTTGTCGATGAGGATGAAAGAAGCGTTCCATTCTCTTGCAAGCTGCTTTCCCTGTTCAATCAGCTTTGGAGACTTACCCTCATGAGACCCATGCGTACAACAGATAAGGATTGGCGGTGGGGCATCTGGTGAGCTTGGATCAATGTCGATGTCGTCCAAATGGCTGGAGATCTTTCTCAGTTCTGCGAGTTTCTTCTGCTCCTCTTCTGCGGACTTCATCTTCCATAGTTGCTTGATTCCGTACACCAACGAATACACATCCCCCTCAGAGCCCTTCTTCCACTTCTTTTGGTAGTTACGGTATTCTCTCCAGGCATCGAGAATGGCTCCTCTGATGAGCTCAAGCACTCCCATCGTGTCTTCTGCATGACTCTTCACTGTACCAATGGTGAGGTCGTCAGGGTTTGTCACGGATTCGTTGGACACCTCAGGGTCCAGAATCTCATCGTAGGAAGGTGGGTTCAAGCTTGGGACTGCAGAGTACATGAACACATAACCGTTGACTTTACCATCCAGCTCACTGGCACCGGAAGCCACCAGTAATGGGTTTGTTGAGACTGGTCTTCGAGGTTCGTTGGCCAAGTTGTGTAAATCTGCCTTGTCCAAGTTTCTGTACAGGGACACTTCCAAGAAGGGAACAACAAGGTCTGGTCTGAATGGAGGTGTGTCGATGATCTCCAGTTGTATTGGTGAGATCTCTGGAGCTGTGTACTGTGGTGTTATGTCGGAAGATGGGACGTCGTTGAAGCGGTATGAGTAGTACTTGTTCTTCAGCAGTTTGCTTCCCTGGTTGGAGTTCCTTCTTTTGCGGGCGTCCGATGCAGTGGCCTTGTTGTAAGAATTGAATATCGTAGGAGAGAGTATCAGGTTGGTGTTTTGTGATACTACTCCCTTTGCTGCCAATCCACCGTACTCATCAAGGATTGCTCTGGCTTGTCGAGTCTTCGGCACAAACGGTAAGAGTAAGACTGTGGACTTGTGTGTTGGGTAGTACGTCTCTCTGAAGAACTTGGAGTGGAGTAAGTTGGCAAAAGTGGACTTCCCTACTCCTGGAGCACCGAGAAGTACCAGTTTCAAGGGGTTGTCCTCATTGACGATGTTGGATGACATCTTGAACTTTCAATGTCTCTTGTGCGATGCCCTCAAAGACAATGGGACAGCGTACGCAGGGTTGGATGTGGGAAAAGAAGCTCAGATTGAGGTGTGTTGATGGGTGATGCTCAATGCTGACAATCACAAATGACACACTGGAGTCAATCACCTTGTAAATATCAGCTCTCAACACTCACAATTGAAGAATTACTCCCCCTCAAACATTCCATCGTTTTCTCCGACTTGTGTCTTTTGGGGGAAAAAAACACCGGCGATGACCCTCATCGGGATTTTGCGGAGTTGACCGTTTTCCGCCCGAGCGCCGCCGGCTGGGAAATTCCGAATATTCCGATCAAAAACTTACTACGGTACCACAAAACTGGTCAAAATTGGAGAAATTTCTGCTTTAAACCTACAAAAAACAGTCAAATAATCTATTTTGAGTATGGATTAGTGTCTGGTCAACGTGATAAAAGTGTACATTGGGTGGATTTTCAGGAGCTCAAGCGTCAATGAGGTTCTCCTCTGCTCTGTTCAACTCACCTTCATCCTCCTTAGCCTCCTCGTTTCTTCTGTCGTAGAACTCGTTGAGGATCTTTGGAGAGATTCTGTTAAGCATCTCCTTAGGGTAGATTCTGAGCAAAGCCCAAGCCTGGTCCAGGGACTCGAAAACGGTTCTGTTCTCGTAGGCACCCTGGGAGATAAAAGTCTTCTCAAACTTCTCCAAGAACTCCAAGGACAACTTGTCCTCAGTGGACAAGGCCTCCTCACCGACAACGGCCTTCATGGCAGCAGCGTCTCTACCAATGGCGTACTTGGCGTAAAGCTGGTTCGAGACATCACCGTGGTCCTTTCTGGTCATACCTTCACCAATGGCAGACTTCATAAGACGGGACAAGGATGGCAATACGTTGATTGGTGGGTAGACACCTCTGTTGTGCAACTGTCTGTCCACAGAGATCTGACCTTCTGTAATGTAACCGGTCAAATCCGGAATAGGGTGTGTGATATCATCGTTTGGCATTGTCAAAATTGGGATTTGAGTGATGGAACCGTTTCTTCCTTCAACACGACCGGCTCTTTCATAGATGGTGGACAAATCTGTGTACATGTAACCAGGGTAACCTCTTCTACCTGGGACTTCTTCTCTAGCGGCAGAAACTTCTCTGAGGGCATCGGCGTAGGAGGACATATCTGTCAAAATGGTCAAGACGTGACGCTCTGTCTGGTAAGCCAAGTACTCCGCAGTGGTGAGGGCCAATCTTGGGGTGATAATTCTCTCAATGGTTGGGTCGTTGGCCAAGTTGAGGAACAAAGAAGTTCTCTCCAAGGATCCATTCTCTTCGAAGTCCTGCTTGAAGAATCTAGCGGTTTCCAAGTTCACACCCATAGCAGCAAACACAATGGAGAAGTTCTCCTCGTGACCATCGTGGACGTCCTTTGTTGGTCTGACGAGACCGGCCTGTCTACAAATCTGAGCAGCAATCTCGTTGTGTGGCAAACCAGAGGCAGAGAAGATAGGAATCTTCTGACCTCTAGCAATGGAGTTCATCGTGTCGATAGCAGAGATACCGGTGGAGATCATCTCTTCAGGGTAGATTCTGGCGAATGGGTTGATTGGGGAACCGTTGATGTCCAAGTAGTCCTCGGCAAACACCTTAGGACCGTTATCAGTTGGTCTACCGGAACCGTCAAAGATACGACCAAGGGTGTCTTCAGAAACTGGGATCTTCAAGTTCTGACCGGTGAACTCCACACGGGTCTTCTTGACATCGATACCAGAGGTACCTTCAAACACCTGGACCACGGCACGGTCACCACGCACTTCCAAGACCTGACCAGCTCTAACGGAACCGTCTGGCAAAGTGAGGTTGACAATCTCGTTGTAACGTGGGAACTTGACATTCTCCAAGATCACAAGCGGACCGTTGACACCACCAACGGTGTTGTAGTTGATTCTTGGCTTGATCTTGAAGCCCTCAGTGACGGCCTTCTTGTTGAGCTCGAAGAGCTCCTTGTCTGACATGGCCATTTTGGATAAATTGAGTTTGGGTTTGAGCGAGTGAGCTGTAAGCTTTTGATTGGGTTACCCAGTGATAAGCGGGGATAGAACGGGGACAAGAGCAATTGACAGCCAAGCAAGCTAAGACGTCTTAATTGAGCAGAGAAGCAGGGGGTGACACTCTTCTGACTCCAAGCAGTGGTTAGTGGATAAACTAATGGGAGAGCTGTCTTTCTACTGAGGAGGGTGGGCTGCTCGTTTTCCTATCAGTGGGCGAGGCAACACAGTTGGGATTTCGAGATTTCGCGATCAAAAAACGGCAGGCTGTGTGGCCGGGTAACCTGTCTGTGCTGGAATGAGCGGTAGGGGCCGCACCAGTATGACGTCGTATCAGCTCTTTACAAGCTGCTACTATAAACTAGGAGATAACGAAGGTTGAAGAAGAACTTATGTATTGTTGGATAGTTGAATGATTTTCCATGTTTCAAGGGTAAACAGTGAACAGACCAGGAGTAAGATCACATGTCGTCCTCCAGGTACTCTTTCTTCACCACATGCCACTCGCTATCCATCGAGCGAATATGTCTGTCCACGGTCTCAATCACCATCGAGGATAAGACATCAACATCGACAGCGTCATTGTGTTTCAATTCCTTAATTGTAGCTTCTCCAGTCGCGTTACCAGTACCGTCATGTAGGGGGTAGTCGTTATTGGCCAGCTTGTAGATCATACCATCCAGCTTCAACAAGTCACTATACGATGTAATCTCGTCATCGAGTTCCAGCTTCTTCAAGATATAGTGCACATCGATGATCAGCCTCGATAAACCATTCAGTATACTTCTGAGCTCAAACGTTGAAATGGAATATATCTCCTTCTTGTCTTTGAGGAAGAGATCAAATGAAAGAATCGATGGTCGATACTGGTTCTCCTTCTTGAATGTTATAGTGTAAGGAAGACTCAGCAACAGCACTCTGGATATCTGATGAATAAACTTGCACATTCGTTCGAGAGAGCTGTTGATACACTTGGAATTGAACGAAATGATATTTGATGGTGATAGTATAGGCATGAATGAGATTATCAGAATACTCTTAGAACTCCCGCTTACCCTCCGTCTCCTGAGAATATAGATGTTGATGAGTTCCTGGTATAACAGCGATTTGGAGTTATTGACTTGTTTCAAGAGACTCAGATTGTCTTGGTCTTTGTACAGTTTGTCATTCTTCACTTGCTTGATCTTCTCCTTCAGTCTCTTGATATTTGCCTCTTGCCATCTTTCCAGTTGAGAACGCTTTTGCTCTATTTCGAGTTTGGTGGTTTGTAAACTTTGTCTCTTGGATTCGATATCCTTCCGTACAGTTTCGAGCTGGTGTCGTACTTTGTTGGATTTCTTCTTGTAGATGATGGAGTCAATAGTGAGAAGTTGAGTGGCCAAAGCTGCAATGGAGTCCGATGAGGGGCATAGCTTGTCTTTAGAGAGGTCAGACTTGCCCGTATCCCCATTAAGGTAGTTCTGAAGATATCTCAGATTCTCACCTTTGATACTGTTGGACAGCACATGTTCCACAATCCGTCGTAGTTCGTTGCTCTGCTTTAAACACTCCAAGTACTCCAAACGAGGCCGCAGTAGGACGAAATTGGCACAACTTGCACAGAACAGCGGGCAGTCAGAGTGATGCGTTTTGCATATTCCACACTTGGAATCAATGCTATTGTGTGCCATTCAGCTCAATGGATGCGTCTGGTTTTTGGTGGACAATCCATAGGTGATGTGGATTGTGGAGTCCGATTTATCTCTGGCCTCCACATACAAAAATAGGATGACGAAAGACCGACTCCGCGATTACGCCATTACGCTCTATCAACAATCAGGCCTACAACTACCACTGAATCAAGACAGGTTCAAGCAAAAATAATCGTTAATAAATGACATACTGATAATAAGTGAATGAATAGCAGGATCATATACGTGTTTCATGAAGTATAATATCTGAGCGCAAACGTCAGTCGACCTCGTTGTGCAAGTTGGAAGGCACATAAGGTGTGGTGGATGCGGTGGATGCGGATGATGGATGCAAACCGTAAAGGTTGTTGAGCAATGTGCTGCCAAATCCTATGTTGGAGGTGGTGATACCTGGTTTGAGGTTGCTTTTGGACTTCTCTGGTGTGTTGATGGACACCAATGGAGGGCGTTGTGTGGCAAATGCGGATTGTGAACTGGATTGTGAATATGAATGTGTGGTGTTTGATGCCATGTTGCGCATGCTTGGTTGTCTGGATGCATTTCTGGAGTGGGACTGAGGGGGCGAGACTTTCATCTTCTGATAAGTCGAAAGCTCCTTCTCCAAAACCTTGGCTTCGTCGAATGCTTGCATCAAGTATGGAAGCTCCTCGGATATGGTGGTGCTAGAAGGACGGTTGAAAGTCATAGAGGACGTTGTTGAACTCATCGAGCCTCTTCTGTTGAATCTGTGACTGGAAGGTGATGCAGATACCTTCTCGTTGAGGAATCTGGACATCTGGTAGGATTCTGCAAATTCCTCGGTGTGTGGAGATGAGTCTGACGATTCGGTAAAGATGGAGGCACTGTCCAGCAGCTTTTGTTCTTGCTCCATTTGTTCATGCTCCTGTTCCCACTCGTTCCATTCTTCTGCAAAGAAGAAGTTCATCCTCACAGACTCATACATCTTCTCCACGTCACTGAGAATACCCAGACACTCTTCAATTTGGTCCGAGTCCTTCTCGGCAACTGCTCTGTCAAGCTGGTCAATGAGAACCGAGACAAAGTCTTTATATGAATTCAGCGTGGACTGGTAGTCGGTGTTGTCAAGGGAGACGGGATTCTCCTCTTCATCGATCATTTTCATGATTTGGGTGAGCTCATATGCAATAACAAGAAGCTTGGCCTTAGTGTATGCCACATCGAGCTGCTCCACAAGCGTTTTCTTCAAGTTGAGCACTTTGAAGTACACTTTGAGCAGCAGAGTGCCTGGATCGGAGAGGTATTCCTCCACCGAGAGATTTTTGATGAAGTTGATGAGTTGAGAGATCTTCACCATGTGCTTGCTTGTGATTTCGTCGTCGAGAGAATTACATTTCTCCAAGACTTTTTTGGCAATTTTGATATCGAACGAACGAGCTCCAGTGTCTGTGTGGAAGCTGAGGTTAACGGAGGCCTTCAAAGTGGCAAACTCCCATGTGTTTGTCTGGTACTGAAGAGATAATAGCTGCTTGTACACCTTAAGGGCAATGGTACACTGTGTTGTGATCTTCTGGTAGTAGGGCGGAAACTGGCGAGTGAGATGTTCAATCGACTTCGGCTCAAACTCTCTGGATAGTACCGGATCCACATAGTCCCTGCTACTGTACAGGGTGTTATTCATGTTGATACAGTGGAAGGAGCCTGTAGTGATACGATTTGATGGGGAAACTGGGGATCGAGTTTCAGTTGTAGTTGTCCGAACTGGAGATCTGAGATCTGAAATGGGCACTCGGAAATGTAAATACGAGACGAAGAAGGGATCAAAGATGGAGGTGAGGGCTAGTGGGGGCTTCTGATGAGATGTATGGGGAAATGGATTGGTGATAAGAGTAATGGATAGTGTGTAAACTTCTAGAGATTGAACCAAGTGTGTGGTTTTTGAGTCCAGTCCAAGGCCCGATGTGGTCTCACCAAATTTTATGCGCTGCCTTTCTGTGTGGCATGTTTTTCCCACAAGGGCGAGCAAACAGTACGACGTATCCAGGACAACAGCACTTCGGGCGTTCCGGGATCGAACTATGCAACCGAGATGCAAACTACCAGGGGAAGAGAATGAGTGTTTTCATCTGTTATACAAGGTTCTTCTCCACTGCAACTTTCAGCTTCATACGTTCATACCACTGTTCCAAGGTCTCGCCTTCGTACTAACATGCCACAATGAAGATGCTCATGTTGTCGTACCCAACACCGGTGACCTGGTTGGCCAATGAAAGCGAATGCTCTAACATCTTGGAAGTGATGTCCTGGAGATTCAAGCCAATAGCCAGGTTGTGACGAATATATTTCACCACTTCTTGGTTCTTGAAGACATCCCATATACCATCACATGCTAATACAATGAATTCATCATCCATTGTCAGTCGATGGCAGATGATCTCTGGCTCAACGGTAACTTGTGTCTCTTCGCTGACCAGTCGTTGCAACACCACAGTAGATGGGTCAATGGTGGTGGGAGTAGAAGTAGTAGTAGATGTCACACTGTCTTCATTTTTGTGTTCGCTCACATTTGATTGAGTCCGTTTCTTCTTCTTTGGTGAGGGTGGTTGTGGCATGAGATTCCTCACCTTGAATGAGAAGTCTCCGAACGCTCGAGACAAGGCAAGAACACCACCCACTCGGTTGTAGGTGACCATTCCTCCTGCATCATTGATTCTGATAAGTTCTCCAATGTGGTTGGGTTTGTGATCATATGATAGGTTCTTAGCTGTGCCATTCGAGGAGACAATCAGACGGGAATCTCCAGTGTTCACAGAATAAAGCTGCTCATTGTCAATGATCACCCCCACAATTGCTGTAGATCCACTCTATGTTCCTTTATTTCCCACAAGATGCAAATAAAGTTGGTGGTCTGCTTTCAGAAATGCGTTTTTCAGCCTTTGAATGATTAGTCCTTGTGTTGTTTTCTTACCCCATTGATTCTGTTCGGATTGGAGCTCTTCAATGATGATAGCACCCAAGACTTTGCTGATGTACTCAGAGCTTTGAGCACCTCCATGTCCATCATAGATTCCAAAGATCTTCACATCCATTGTCTTCACAGACCCATCAACGTCATGGAAGTCCACTTGGCTTTCAAAATCAACAGAGTGTGCATCCTCCTATGTCCATCGGTATCCTTGCATCGACCCCAAACAGTATGAGAACTGGTCCAGAGTGCGATATTCAATGACCTTATCTGTGAGTGGTTGAGAGAGTAACTGGCCCATATGCTTCTTTTGTAGTACAGTCTAGCGGTACGATGGAATGTAGATAGTGAGACGTTGGAGATACGGAGTGAGTGGTTTGGGCGAATTGAGACAGAAGTAGGCAAGTGCAGTTGACTTCGATAGCGAAGTTCACAAAGTGGATAGCAAGTGAAGAGTGAAAGATAGCTGGTAAAATGTGGATGAGATAAAATCTGATAATAGAGGGGTGGAGAGAGATTGGTTGGCTACAAATTAGCCTTGTTCCTCGTTTGAACTTTATCGGGCATTCCTTTTCCCATATCCAACTCCGATTTTGACAGCACGCGAGTCGCGACTTAACTTGATTCCAGCCGGGAGACTTTGTTTGTGCAGCTCTGATACTCAGAATCAGCTGAGAAGGCGATTAGTTTCCTATACAAAGCATGTATAGTGGCAATGTTTAAGAGTTTAAGTGACTGAGCTGACCGCGCTGGAAGTTCATCACAATCTGTCAACTAATCCGTGTCAACTACTGCCCGAGCCGAAGTGGTTATGAAGCACGCGCCACTGGTATGGAGACCAGAAAGTCAACTGTCAAAGCCTCGGACAGAAATTAGGTACCTCATGACCCACAAATACCCGCATTTAGATAGCATTTAGGAAGATTCTACACTCATAATATAACACACAACTCTCTATGTTTCTCACGTTTGATCCCTATTGAATATTAGAGCTACAACCCATCACACTATGAGCTCAGATGAACACAACTTCAACGAGCGAGCTCTTTTGCAAGTTCTACCCTTGGAGATTTGTTTGCTTATCATGAAATAGACCAGTATCAGCGGAGACCTCGACACTTTGGGCAATCTGATCCAGTGTTATCCCATATTGAGACAGTTTGTTCAGATATTATTGGTAGCGGGGGCCGATTTCACCTATGTTCCAACACAGCTACAGCTCACAGATGATGGAGATGACAAGTACTACCACCGAATAACGAATCTACAAGATGCCATTATTCATGCTGAAACCTGCAAACGATTACCCATAGAAGTTATCTGTTTCAAAGGTGATTATATGAAAAATCTAGTGAGATATGCAGGAGAGATAGGAAGACGAGATGACCTATTTTCTCTCATCTCTCCACTTTTAAGGAAGACTGGATCTACCATAAGTGTGCTGTCCTTGAAAATCCCCAATGATCTTGATACGGAGAGAGTATTGACGAAGTGTATCGGTGATGTGTGTCCTCTGTACTTCTGGAAGATGTCTGGAGACACTGTCTTGACACACTACTTACTGGATGCTAAAGAGGATGCCGTTCTCACTACCACACTCGAGCAGAAAGTAGCTGTGAGCACTATCAAGGAAAAGAGGTACTGGTTCACTCATGCTCTTCTTGTACTTAGACACCTTTACCTTGATTCGTCAGCTGTCATTCCAGTGTTTTACAGTAAGGCTCTACAACGCCTTTCCACAAAGACACTCCCCAGAATCACCGTTGTTCTTCATCCATGGAGGAAAAACGAGTCCTCTCATGAAGTCTAGAAAGTTGTCATGTGTTGCAATGATTAGAATAGATTACCATCATTGGATCTGAGATTGTTCCGTGCTGATAAAGATATGGGATATCTAGCACATTCGATCTATCATGAAACAGCTGAGGTTGACATCAAGCTGGTGGCCAACACTGATTATGAGGAGGAGAATCATCATCATCATCAAATCATCTCTTTGGGAAAGGGAGTTCTACTAAGAAGACTTCAGTTAGTTGGGAATTCCATCAGTACGCTGTACCGCAACATCTTTGATGAATCTGAGAGTATTTTGTGCACAAGACTTGTGCATCTAGAGTGGAGTGTGTTCCCTTCCAGACATAAGACTACATCCAGAGTGTTGAACTTGCCTCATCTGGAAACTTTAAGAATTGAAGCCACAGTGACATCAGAATTGATTCCATAGCTTCCACAATTCAACTGTTCACGCTTGGGATGGTTGAAATTGGTGGGGCTTTCAAAGAGTACAGAAGTCTGGCCAATAGAGTCGCTGTTGGATTGCTCCAAACTAACCGAGTATTTCTGGTTAAAGATCGAGTCACCTTAGTTGACAACACCCAGTGCCGTGTTATCCAGTGAGAGTCTGAAAAGTTTATCGCACGTACTGTGGAACTTAGACGTGGAGGGATACGCGGTTAATGTTGCTGGTATCATCGAGTCAGGATGGATTTTTCAGTACCTGGAAGTTCTCAATGTTCAGCTTCCACATATCAAAGGTTCTACAAAATTGGTTTTCAGTGAGTATTAGTTTCCTGGACTCTCAGATGCGAAACTCAATGCCTCTTCACAATAGAAGCCATGCTGTCACTCTTGTTGTATTTCACTGGAGTTTGGTTAGCGATCTTGACATCAACTACAATATTCCATTGAGACATTTGAAGATTGATGGTATAGACTTGAATGTCACTACCGGACCACAATAGCTCTACTACACACATCGACAGTGGTATTTGGATGAAACCACCAAGTATTATAAGAATTCACAGTGGGGGTATGAGACAAAATGCAGATACGACATTCGAATGATGGAGTGTTGGGGTAAAAATGCCAAACAGGAATAATTGACAAGTGACACATATTCTAGGCAGTAGCTGGTAGTCTGTACAAGGTTATTACGCTTACTATCGTACGCCTTAACCGCCTGCTGGAAAGGGGAGCAGGATCCTCATTTTTTTCACCTTAAGATAACTAGTACGTACCGATGTTTCTCAAAAGAGTGAAGAGATGAGGAAACAAATCGTCTCAACCTTGGATTTTAACGGATTAGGCTCCCCAAAGTCTCGAGATCTCCAGCGATACTGATCTGCTTCATGATGAGCAAACAGATTTCTAGTGGAAAAAATTTGCCAAAGATCAAAGATCACGGTCTTCAAATGGGACCTCCAAAGTCATCGTTGACGTCTGGAATCTATATCCATATCATTAATGAAAGTACTCACCAGCAGTCACATCCTGGGAGCTAGGGTCAATTGCCGCCAAAATACGATATGATCAACAAACATAGGGCTAAGACAATAAACACCTACCATATTGATCTAACAGTACCCCAACTGCTGAGCCCAGAATCGCACATCCACCCATCGGCGTATCCAGTCGTTTTAGGCGCGCGCGCGCGTTAATGAGAGACAGCAAAGAATCCTGTTTTTTCCTACCATGGCCCAGCCCGTCGGCTTGTCCACCGCGGTACTTTGTTTTTTTTTGGCTGGAGAAAAAAATAAGGACGGCAGTGGGCACCCCTCAGTGTTTTCCCAAGTGTCCAACCACAGGAACAGCATTAATCCCACACACACACTCAAAGTCAACGCTCAATTGTAAAGGAAAGGCCTCTCAAATCAAGCTAATAGAGTTTTATTCTTGATTCTGGCGCATATTCTTCCCACTTTCCCCCTCTACAGACGTGTTGCTTCCCAGCCTTCCACTCTCTTTGGTCTATCGGATACCATTGTCGCCACCTTCATTCCCTGCCCTCAAAAACAAATACAAAGCCGAACAAAACGGCGACTTGATCTGTGTCATCTGAAGGTTTGATCGATCTTTCTCACATCTTCCATACCCATTGAATCCGATAACCTCCTCGCCGGCAGTTCCTACCGTTGCTCATTCCTTGCTATTACAATCCCCCAGCCTTCCAATTATCTCCCACGTCACACAGATTCTCACTGGCAATCGCAAACCACTGAACAATGTCCTCCCAAAATAATGCAAACAGAGGTTTCAATCCTCAACAGCCAAGTTTTACCACCACTACAGGTGGCAAGAACCCAAAGCAGATCCACATCGCTCATAGACGTTCCCCAAGTGAGTTGACCAACCTGATGATGGAGCAGATTGCACTTCAACGCCAACTAGAAATCGTCCAGGCACAACAACAGCAGATCATTGCCCAACAGCAGCAACAGGGAAACTACACCAATGCCGATCTAGGTAACAACACACTCCAGCCACCTGCTTCGTACCACAAGCGCACTGGTTCGAACACTCATAGACGCAGTCAGTCTTCCATCACCGGTGCAATGGGTTCTTTCTCCGTGCAAAACAATTTGGCACCACCGCCAAAGTTTGGAGGAAACTCGAATGTCTCATCTCAACAGAGCTCTCCATTGGGTCATTCAAGAAGACACTCACTTGGCTTGAATGAGGCCAAGAGAGCCGCCGCACAAGTTCAGGCACAGAGAGCCGGTAAGGATCTACCAGCAGATAACGACACCATTGCTAATGCTTCATCTGCATCATCTTCCTCCGCCAACACAATGCCTCCACCAAGTGCATTCAAGTTCCCTTCCACTGTGGTTGAACCTCCTCAGCAACAGTTCTCAACACCTCGTGGACATGGTCGTTCCAGATCCATGGCACAGTCTCCTCAGAGATCGTTCCAGTTCCCACCAAAATCACCTTCATTCACAGCAAAGTCAAATGATTCACTGGCTCCTCCTCAGCAATAGGGATACCACAGCAGAAGCTCTTCGGGACACTACAGATCGAACTCGAGAAACATTGACATGAACTCCAACTGGCGTCAACGTTCTCCTCAGCGTGGATCAAACTACGACAATGACAACCTCGCACCTCCTTCACAGTTCACACCGGGTCATAGACCTAGAGGTTCACACGGTGGTAACTCCATCTCCTCCATATCTGGTTTCCAAACACAAGGTCAGAACTCCAATGGAAGAAAATCTCTCTTTGCACCATACCTTCCACAATCATCCATTCCTGATCTCGTTGCGGAGGGCCGTTTGGTGGTTGGAACCCTCAGAGTTAACAAGAAGAATAGATCAGATGCCTACGTCTCCACGGATGGCCTCTTGGATGCCGATATCTTCATTTGTGGATCCAAGGACCGTAACAGAGCCCTCGAGGGAGACCTAGTGGCAGTGGAGCTGTTGTCTGTGGATGAAGTGTGGTCCAGTAAGCGTGAGAAAGAGGAGAAAAAGAGAAGAAAGGACAACACCAGCTCCCCAGACGTTGTTGATGATGTGCACAATGATGCTTCCACTCATGGTTCTGCAGGTATGGATTCGAACGCTTCATCCAGCACAGGATCCTCAGGTGACCAAGTTGATGGCAGACCAACGCTTCAGAGAAGAGGCTCGTTGAAACAGCGTCCAACTTTGAAGAAGAACGATGATGTTGAAGTTGAAGGACAATCGCTACTTCTAGTTGAAGAGGAGGAAATCAGTGACGAATACAGACCTTTGTATGCAGGACACGTCGTTGCTGTTATCGACCGTATTCCAGGTCAGCTCTTTGCAGGTACTCTTGGATTACTCAGACCTTCTCAGCATCAAAAAGAACAACAGCAACCTCCACAGAGACCAAAGATTGTGTGGTTTAAGCCAACTGACAAGAAAGTTCCCCTCATTGCCATACCTACTGAACAGGCACCAAAAGACTTTGTTGAGAACGTGGACAAGTATAACGATAAACTCTTCGTTGCTTCGATCAAGCGTTGGCCAATCACCTCATTGCATCCATTTGGTACCCTAATTTCAGAGCTGGGTGCTATGAATGATCCTGAAACAGAGATCGATGCGATTTTGAGAGACAACAACTTCTTGTGCGAGGAATACCTCAATGAAAATGGAGTTGAGAGAAATGATTTGGAGTTGCTGGCTGTGGACATGGAGGCAGAGTGTTCCAAGAGAGCAGACTACTCTTCGGAGTATGTGTTGGCACTCAGTGAAACCGGTGCTACCAGTGATCATTCGGTTCATGTGAAGAGGGTTTCGAACGAGAAGATCGAGCTGGGTGTCCATATCAGTGACATTTCTGCATTTGTGAAGGAGGGTTCTCTCTTAGACAAGAGTGCCAGAAAACGTTCTAGTTCTGTATTCCTGGCGCAGAAGACGGTACATCTCTTCCCACGTGTTGTTAACGAGCTTTTGAGCTTCAAGAAGAACGAAAAGAAGTTGACTGTATCAGTTGTGTTTGAGATCAGTACAGACAACTTTGATATCGAGAACGTGTGGATTGGTGAGAGTTTCGTTCAGCCGAAGGTGGTTTTGACTTACGATCAGGTTGATTCAATACTGAAGGGTGATGATGGCGTGGACAATATGGATGTGTCTTCAGCCTCTAGAGACTTCATCAAAACAATTGCATTGGTTTCTAGAGAGCTCCGTCGCCAGAGACTCGGAAACAAGACATTGGAGAACGATGTCAATCTGACACTCCTTGATCAGTTCGACGATGAAAGGGTGCGCCTAGACTTCAATCTCTTCAAATCAAGCCTCTGTTCGTCTATCTTGAACGAGATCTTTTTGCAAGTTAACGGAGCTGTCGCACAGAGAGTCTACGCTGTTTTGGGAGATGCTGCTTTCTTGAGAAGACACCCAATCCCAACTCTGCAAAAGCTGGAGACTTTCAAGAGAAAGGCCAATAACATTGGTGCCGATATTGACACCAGCTCATCCTCTACCTTGATCAACTCTATCATGGCTATCGATGATCCAGTCAAGAGACAATGTGTGGAGATTCTTTTGTCCAAGGCACTGAACAGATCCAAGTACTTTGTCGCTGGCAAAGTTGACCCTGAGAACTTTGGTGCTTTCTACTTCAACATCCCTCTTTATACCCACTTCACTGCTCCATTGAGAAGATACGCTGATTCCATCGTCCACAGACAACTGAAGGCTGTTCTTTCCAAGGCCAGTGACAACAGCATCGATATTGGTGGTCCAGCTATCACAGTCAGTGATCCAACCACAGAGACAGCAGCCCAGGAATCGACGAGTGAAGGTACCGTCATCACTCCTCCTGGTGTACCTTCTGCTACAACTGATTTGGAATCATTAAAGATGACAGCGGAGTACTGCAACTTCAAGAAGGACTGTGCAAAGGCTGCACAGGATCAATCCGTTCATCTCCTTCTTTGCCAGACTATTGACAAGATGTGTCAAAGCACGGGACAACTGATTGTCATGGGCACAGTTGTGCAAGTGTACGAGAGTGCATTTGATGTTTATATCCCTGAATTCGGTATCGAGAAGAGGGTTCACGGTGACCAGTTGCCATTGAAGAAAGCAGAGTTTGATAAGAAGAATACCATTTTGGAACTTTACTGGGAGAAGGGCGTTGACACTGCAACATTTGTGCCGGAAGACGAACAGAACGCATTGAGTTACCGCAACTCTATCAAGAACCAGTTCAAGACTGCTGCTAATGACATTGCTCAAACCTTAACCAAATCCAAGGGTGACTTAATCAACAATCAGCTTGCTGAGGAGTTTGCGTCTTTGAACTTGACTCTTCCTAAAGTCAGCCTACCCCAGACTGCCACTTCGTCCTCAAGCTCTCCTCTGGAACCATACTTGCAGAACCTCAAGACCAGAATCGAGGGAGATGACTACATTCAGGAGATTTGTGAATTGGCACAGGTCCCTATTCTCTTGAGAGCGGAGATCGGTATGGCACTCCCTTGTTTGACTGTTCATGCACTCAACCCATTCACCAACGTCGAGTGAACGGTGGTCTCTCCATTATGACTAAATGTAAGTGCCCCATGAATTATATGCATGTTTTTATGACTTATTTAGTAGTAGACTTGACTACTTGAGCGATATTTAGGTGGTAATTGATGGGCCTGAAGAAGACCTTCCACAAATCTGAAAGCCCAAGCTACAGTTGGTGATAAAATGGCTGCTTTCGCCCAGGTTTTGACACAGCCACAGACCCTCGGGCAGCTCTCGGACCTCGGCATTTACTGCGTGTGGAAAACACCGGCCAGCAGCACGCTAAATCGATCTGTAGCTGAATTTGACGGGTTTTAGATGCGGGCAACATCATAGAACGTCAATTTTGGTGCCAAGATTCTCCATGAGCGCAGTATACAAAAGGCTCACCTCCAGGCTCCTGCTGCTGATCCAGCTGTGAGACTCTGAGAGACACGTTGCTGGCAATTTAAGCATCCGCCTAACTCGAAGGTTACCAAAGATTTCTGTATAAGACCTATCTGTTGATCTCTATCTACTTCACAGCCATTCGGCCATTTGCACCCTTTCACCTGCATACGCTTCTTTTCTCCGGACACCCCACACATTTCACTGATCAGGCAGGCACACACAGTCACGCCATCTAGTCTTTGTCAAGGTCTCAACTCTACAGACCAACAACACCAAATACTACTCTCCGGTTCCCACGCAGCACAGAAACATATATTCGAAGACCCGGAGTATCTACTATCAAGGGACATGCCATCCTCAGTTGACCCAACTCCCACATCGAGCAAAAGTACAGTCGTAATTCCTTACGTCAAGAAGGTATCATTCGACTCACTTTCACCCCACACAGACTATGATCCCGATGAGCCTCCCAATATTCCTCCACAATATCGTTCAATCTCTGAGGAGCATGAATCCAGGTTGGACTACGGATTTGGGACCGCCTCCAGACACAAAGATGTGAATGAGCTGTTGAGTTCCTTCCAACACCTTGGTACCAGTGAGACTAGGTCAACACCAAAGAGCTACAAGTCCGTAAGGAAACTTCCCGAAATACCACACGGCAAGTCAATTCTGAGGAATGCCTAGAGCGATATCAATAGTCTTCCCGTGCGCTATGTCCCTGCTGGAGCCGCTTCCGCAACCAGAACCAGAAAGAAATCACTTGCAGAGATGACCAATGAAGAGCTACTTGCCATGGACCAGCAGTTTCGAAAAGGTATAGATCCTGAGTCGTTGAAGTTCTCAGGAAATGAATATCTGGCTTTCTCGGGAAAGATCAACGACTCCTCGATTGATTCAAGAAAGAACACGTTGGTCAAAAACATTGACAAGATGTATGGAAGTGTCAAAGACAACAAGAAGGGTGTGGTGGCTTCCTCTTTGAATTACCGGTCATATTCAATGACCTTCAGACACGAAATGATGACTTCCTTTCTCGCACAGAGCCTAAAGTCGGCAAAGGTGGACAGTCAAGTACCGCCAAGTTCGTTGAGAGATATCATGGTTTACATCTCGGGAAGAACACATAGTTGGACAGCTCTGGACTGGACTTTGAAAGATGTTCTCCAAGATGGTGATAATATGATCCTGGTTTCTCAAGTGACTGAGTTTGTTGCAGTTTCAGCCGAGCCTAGTCAAGATATGAGCAGCAGTGATGACGATACCATGAATGATATTGATGAGAAAGATCTGGCTTTGGAGGAGCACGAAGACTTTGAGGGCGTTCAAAGAACAGGAGATATTCATTCCGATCACTACGAGCTTGTGAGTGTTGACTCTCATTTTGGAGACTCTGGTATAAGGGCAGAGGCTGAAAGATTGATGAGTTACATCTTGTTACGCCTGAAAGAGTTTGGCAAAGAAAACTTCAAGATTTCCATTGTATGACGATCCCCTATACTGTCCTGAGAAAACTTCGTATTTGGAGAGTCTATTGGCATTTACTGATTCACTGGAGTACCAAGAAGAATCGGACTCCTATCCCTCGTCCCCTCCCTCTGGATCTCTTTCCAGAACTACATCCAAAACCATGGATACTCCGGTCAATGAGGGACCCAAGATCAAGTTTGCAACTCTGGCTGTTCCGCCTGGTGGTGGTTCAGGTGGAAGTGGGATGGGAAACCCGTCAAGACGCAACTCCAGTAACGCAGGAAGCATATACAAGGTTAGGTCACTACTTGACAACGATCCCCTTCCATATGTCTCCAGAAGTAAGTCGCATTCTGCTGTGTTGACTAACACTTGGAGTAATGGCTCATCAGTGAAGAAGATCAAGTCTAACCAATCTGATATCACGCCAAAGAAAGGTCTGTTCTCCTTCTTCAAGAAGAAAAAGAAGGGTTGATAGGCTGGAGGAGGGGTTTGTACATATGATCCATCAATTTTAACCTCCCAAAGTTATCCATTCGTGATTTCTTTCGTAGTGCTTTCAATCGAGGTCATATTCTGCTGACTTCTTCCTTGCCAACCATGGACTCTTCTTTTAACCTTAGGCTCCTACTAGCTAAGCATGGAGCGGGGAGCTGGGGAGGTGGTATCAAAATATGTCATGCGTCATCACGCTTGAGATCCAGTGCTTACGAGTCACAACGATCTCACGCCCTTGATCTCTTATCGCTAGTGGTAGGTAGGATACCGATAACGTCTTACGTCATAAATGATGCCGAGGTTATGTCCCGGCCTTACTTTAACTATGAGGTGGTCATCTGCTCTCATGAGCTTCCGTATGCGCGACCTCAAAGTGCGGGGTAAAGGTAACAAAAGAAGTACGAACAGTAATGGCCCTTATCGCCTCACCCTCTTAGAAACGTATATAAGGTTGACGTGATCCCAAGAGTTTGATTCTACTGTGGCATTCACTTTCTTGCTTCTAAGAAGCATCAAGTCGCACTTCGAGAAAATTCATCACAGCACAGTTAGCTACAAACATACTCCGCACTACACTCACTACACCTCAATCGATATCTCTTGTTCCACCAAACCGCACTATCAGCACATTTAAATGACAGCATTGGTCCATTCAGCAGTTTCAAGAAGTGGAGTTATTGGATTTTTGATGGGATCTTCTATCCCTATACTCATCGCTGGACTCTACGTCATACCACACCACCAGTATGAAGAGCAGAGGGAGCTCAGTTGGCTCAAGCGCTCAATTGGCTTCATGGACTGGCAAGTAGCCAAGCTGGAGAGGCAGTCTTCCATTCGACCAGTCGTCGATCACCACTCATACAAAGACAGTCTGTATTGGGCAGGCTTTTGAGAACCGTGTTAACCAACACTATTGATCTGTGCTCTGGTGCCTCTTCAGTTCGTCATCCTCCGTCACTTCAAGGAGGCGAGATCTCTGGTGCCACCTATCGCATCACCCAGGCCCAACTTTCTGAATGGCCTTTCAGGTTGAACAGTTCAGATCTATTCGAGCTGGTCTCGTTTACTTCGACACATCTCTACTGAATGATTTCATGCTTGATGTATATTGATCGTCTTATACAAAGATTAGTAGTGATCAAAGTCTTCCATGCGCAAATGTAGGCACACGCTGACTCTCTCTCTCTAGTCTTAGTGCGCACGGAGCTCATCCTGAAGAGC
>JAKVQR010000014.1:12450-38729 GCA_030462915.1 Petasospora meyerae | reverse complement strand
GCAGCACCGTTGACACTTTGGACAAGTTGGACTTGTCCATCTTCCACACTGACACCACTCAGATCGACAAGGCCTCGGAAGCAATCAGCACACTCGTTGACACTACAAACGACTCCATTGACAAGTTGATTGACGCCACATCCGCCGCAGCAAGCAACCCTAAAGTCAGTGAGTTTGCCGCTAACTTGAAGGCTATCCTGGAGATGTATGCCTTTGGTATCAAGTCGATCTTGTCTTCGAAGTTGTTCCGTACCACCATTGCTCTGTTCTTGAACTCTGTTCCTGAGTCTCTTGCCACTTTGATCAAGATCATCAAGGCTCTTGACAAAGGTGCTAAGATTGTCCAGTGATCATCATCATCATAAATACCCCACATCTCCCATCTACTACTTCTTCAGTTCTGGGCTCTCATGATTGAGCCTCTTTTCATTTTTAGTGATATACTTATAGAACCGTTTCAAAGATGATGTAGTTATTTCCAGAGATATTCAGCTCTGTTATTCACCTATAAATAAAGTCGAAATGATTTGATAAGACCCAGATGACGTCATACGTATACTTCCATCATGGTGACACAAAAACAAAGTATGACTTAAACTCCACCTGCGAAACTTCATATAAGAAGTAATCTACTCTGCAAATAATGATGAGATTCTAACCACAATTATAACATGAGATATTGTAGCTCTTAGCAGTTTCTTTCTGTTAGAGGTCTGTCTGCACCCCTTGGTATCCAGAAAAGATATGCATCCATCCAAACCTTTCCATGAGAGGTGATCGTATGTCCACCTGCATCGAAATATTGGTGTGGCTCTTGTCTTGTCATTTGATATTCTTCTTGAGCAATGAGTAAACTTCAAAGAAGCTTCTGATCCACAGTATCCCAACAAGACTGATGTTCTCTTTTGGTTGCGGGCAGGATCGAAAGTCTTTTTTTCCATTTCCAGACACTTGTATAACGTCACGTACAGGTAGTTGAGAAGGAGGTTTCATCATAATGGATCATCAATAACGATCTGATGTGTACAATATTTCTCTTTTCAACACTATGACAGTCAAGTTCCTCTTCACTATAATCTTGTTAATCTGTAGTTTGTATATATACTCTAGTTAGATTAAGTATGTAGCAGAACTCACTATCTTCATTGTCACTACATACTAGCCATTCCACTCAGATACTGCTGGAATATTTCACGGTGCAATTTGCTGATGTCTTTAATTTCTCTTCTTCTGTTAAAGGGAATGTTTCTTTCCGATAGTTCAAGTACCCACATAGCTGCTTTACACCCATACATCAATCTCCACCATTCCTAAGTACTCATGATAAGGTTTTTAGCTTGAGAACGGTACGTGTCAATGACTTTTGATGCAACGGTAAGGGAATCAATAGAAACAACATCATCTGGTAAGGGAGTTATCAAGCAGACCGATCCCTAAGGTATCGTATGGAAGTTGGTGAATGTAACCGAGACGCTTGACACTTGTTCGTTGAATAACGCATCAGTGAGCTGTGTGGTCCAATGGTTGTTGAATGTGAGGTTGGCCAATGCATCGTGTGGTATCAAGGAGCTATGGAATGCCGTACTGCTCTGTGGGTTACCTGGTAGGAGACAAGAAGTATCTCTGTTGAGCCGAGTGTGTTCCAGTGAAGGTGATGGGAGTTGGTAGTCTGCGACTCCATAGTTTTGAGGGACAAAGAATGTGTTGAAGGGAGTGTTGTAGGGTTCTTGAATCTCACACTGTAGTTGTAGGTTGTGATCATCAACGTAGCTCTTGAATGCTAGCATATCCACCAAGAAGATTGGAATGCCATGAGTTTGGAGATGACTGGCGTTGTAGTTGTAGTTGTTACGCAACTATTCGATGTTGATCTAGACTTTCAATTCTTTGTCGATACTTGGGAACGGTTTGTAATTGACATCCTTCCATTGGAAACACTGGTGGGAGATGACGAATGGTGGTGGTGAGCTGGTCTATGAGAGAACGGGGTAAACTGACGCCACCATCAGTGCAGTGATAAATCTCGATCGAATCATCTTGGAGGGGAGATAAGGTGGCGGCAATCTGTGAATTGAGATCTGGTAGAGTCTGAAAGAAGTTGTTTGTTTGAAAACTGAGATAGTTGGAGAGAATCAGTGTATCCAGAGTTGTTTGTATATCAACTATCAACTCCAAGGGTGGCGGCTATTGAGCCAAACGACCCCCTTCCGGAAAATACGAATCTGATGACTTCTGTAGAGGGTGGGCGGATATTTAGCCGCTGAACAACATGATCATTTCTTAAGCATCGTATATTCAGAAGCCATTCAAATGTGGCTACTTGGGGTAGAAGAGTGGTAAGAGGGCTACAAGATCATGAGATCACCAGAGTCCCCACTAACTTGGGGTTGGAAACCGTAATCTTACTGAAGCTCCACTCAAGATTATGCGAGATCCCACTTGTGATCTATCTATTTGACGAGTCAATTGATGTAATATGGATCCTATCTAAATATAAGATGCCTATACGGTCCATGGCTGTTGGGTATATATATCAAAGTGGATGGATGCAAATGCGGTTAGCTAAAAGTTTCAGCCCATTACCTTGAGTGTGGAACTGTTGTTGTATTAACTTTGGATGATAACCATATTGTTTTCAGGTTTTTTTTTTCATTATGCTTCGATTCCATTGACATGGCAATTGGCAACGATTCACTATACTAATTTCATCATAGCAAGTATTTGAAAGGTCCATGATCATCACGACGACGTATGGACTACGAGACCCGCTCGGATCTGTGATACCCTGATCAATACTATGGAAGTCAAATTCTCACAATGAAGTCTTCAATGGCCTCAATTTCTTCTCTTGCCCTAGTGCCATCGTATTTCATCAGCTATTCCTCGATCAACAATGGCATGGATTGATAAGACGCAAATGACGTCATACTACTTCCCCACCTTAGTGACATAGTGACACAAAAACGGAATAACTGCAAAGCCCAACCCGCTGAACTCCATCTATATATATATATATATATATAAGAAGCAAAGAGGTTGAACAACATTTACCCATAAGATGATGTTGATATAATATACAGCGTCTACCAATAATTGGTGGGTGGTGTCCTCCTCTCATAAAGTGGCTGCTTGGCTCGTGATATACCTTTGATCCCTGTCAGAATTGAGGACGTTAATTGGTCCACCTCTTGCCGCATTTGGATGATATGCAGAGGTATTGTTCTTTTACGAAAGCCATGCGGGGGAGATTTCTCTTTTTTTCTATCCACAAGAGCCCAAGAAAAGAGTGACGTTGATCTCTAGTTTTGTTCGTGTTCAGGATCAGAACTCTTCTCCATCTCTGGAACTTGTATATTTACTCATACAGATAGTTGAAAGGAGGAGGTCTTCATACCCTTCGACTAGACAATACTAGTATTAATATCAAGTTCCTTTTTCACAACAAATTGTCTTTAAAACATCGTAGATTGCGTGTACTATATAATCAGATCAGTTATTTAGCTCATGGACTCTTTTATACTCGTGACGGGTGATAATCCATAGCTGGGACGTAGTAGTTTCAGACTTCCCAAGCATAGATATCTCAATCTCAATCCGATGCTGTTGTACAAGATCCCGATGCAAATCACTGATAGACACACCTTCTCTGGTTCTATGTGGTGGGATAGCTTTCTCTGGTAGGTTATATGCCAATCTTATGAACAGACGGAGTGTCTTCCATATCAACAACCATTTCAACGTAAACCCCATCGTACTGCGTAATGCCTTCACTCGAGAACGATAAGTGTCAATGATCTGTTTTCCAGAAGACCGATATTGCGTAATTGAAACAACTTCATGTGGTAAGGGAGTTATCAAACAAACAAACCCCTGGGGTATCGTATGGAAGTTGGTGAATGTAACCGAAGCGTTGGATACTTGTTCGTTGAATAACCCATCAGTGAGCTGTGTGGTCCAATGGTTATTGAATGTAAAATTGGCCAATTCATCGGGTGGTATCAAGGAGCTATGGAGAGCATTCCCGCTCTATGGATCTCCTGGGATAAGACAAGATGTTGAATTGTTGAGACGAGTATGGCCAAGTGCGGGTGATGGGAGTTGATAGTCACCGGAACCATAGTTCTTAGGGACAAAGAAGGTGTTCAGGGGAGTGTTGAAAGGTTCCTTGATTTCACATTGTAACTGTAGGTGATGCTCTTCAACAAATGTTTTGAATGCAAACACGTCAACCAGGAAGATTGGAATACCATGAGTCTGGAGGTGACTGGCGTTGTAGTTGTAGTTGTGACGCAACTATTCGAAGTTTATGTGGATTTTCACCTCTTTCTCAATGCTTGGGAATGGCTTGTATTCGATGTCGCTCCAATGGAAACACCGATGAGAGATGATGAATGGTGGAGGTGATGATGATGATGATGATGATGAGATGGCGTGTGGAAGAACGGGGTAAAATGACACCATCAACACTGCGGTGAGAAGTCTCGATAGAATCATCTAGAATGGGAGATCTGGGAACAGAGATTGGGAGTACAGATATGCAATTAATAGTGTGATGGATATGAGTGAAATTCAGTGGATAGTTACAATGATTGTGTGTGTATCCAAAGATGTTAATTGTATATCTATAAGTGTGGCGGCAAATGTGTCACCCCTCTTCAAATTTCAAGGCGCATGTGAGGAGATACGAGATCTGTTCTACAATTCTGTAAGAGAGGCGGATTTTAGCCGCTGAACAAGGTCGACTATGAGGTCTCATTATTCATAAGCTTCAATTATTCAGAAACCATTTGAATGTCAGTATGACGTAGCTTTGATGGTTCATCCTCAGATCCTCATATCCAATCTGAGATACAATATCTCAAGGTGGATTCAAAACCCCGCCTTTCTATAAAATGCATTAACGAACGTGATACTAGTAAGACTACATGGGAATTAAAGTGACACAAAAACAAATTCTTCAGGATTCCTGTTTGTTGATGTTAACTTTTAAGCTTTTGTACTTAGTTTTATATACCTTCACAAATATCCTTATAAGAATTGTTGCACTCGCTAGTACCTCCGTTACTTTGTTATCATCTTCTTTTGGAGTACAATATTGTCGTATCCCCAAGCGTAGTATCTGGACTTCATGATTTTGAATGTTTTTTCGAATGAGCATTGAGGACGTACGGCATACTGATATTCCATTGCGTGCGACACTTGAGTAAGGTGTTTCATCATATCATGTGTTGATCATGTTACAATCATAGAGGTATTGGAAGGGTTCGAACTTCGAGATCATCACATGTGAAGTGGGATATCCGCTAGAATGTGTGATTCCCTGAGCAGTACTATCAATAACAAGTCTTCGCTACCTCTGTCTTAAACTGTAGACAATAAATTTGTTGCATTGTAGGCATCAAATTTGCAGTGACTCCTTGAAATCCAGTACTATAAATTCCGTTCTCCGGGCTCGAACGCGCGATCCTGGTGTAAAGAACTTTTGCAGGAAGAAGAAGAAGAAGAAAATGGATGTGAAGAAAAGGAATAAGAGAGAAGGAAACTTGAGGGACTTCTTTTCCATCAACAACAAAGAGAGAATAAAACTATAAATACACTACAAATAATGTCCCAAGAAGACCTCCAATCCCAGCTTGAAGAGTACCAAACCCTTTCGCAATTCCTCCATTCATCACAAGACACACAGATCCTCACACCGATAGACGGAGAAGGTCGAGAATTTTGGGTCCACGCATTGGCACATCCACCTACGGGGAAGGAACAGATTGAATTATAGATGGACGATGGGGAATGGGTGAAGATGTCTAAGAAAGAGGCTATTGAGTACGTTGAAGGGAAGCTCAAAGAACTGAAACAGTTAATGGAATAATATATACATACGTTATAGTTATATGAAATCACCAGTTAGTAACATCCTCAGCTTCACCAAACACAGACTCTTTGATCTCACTAACAGGTTCTTCTTCCCATGCGATAGGCTCCGCCTCCATGATATGGGAACACTCTTTCTTCAAGAACTCGATGATCAACTCGTTAATAGCGGCAAACTCCAACAAGAAGGCGTCGTGCCCTTCAGGAGAGTCGATCTTCTCCAAGTAGGCATTAGGCATGTATGCGGCAATGGTTTCCTGTTCCGTGTATGTGAACAGACCATCTGAGCTGATACCGACGACGAGTGCCGGTTGCTTCAAAGAGCTGAGGACTTCTTCCAACGTTCTCCCGTCCCTGTCTCTGGCGAGATCGTGGGTGTCGAGCTTACGAGAGATGGCGATGTAGCAGTTTGCGTCGAATCTGTGGATGAACTTCTCTCCTTGGTATCTGAGGTAACTCTGTGCGCTGAAGTACGTTTGGTGTCTGCGGACGGAGTTGGTGGTGTTTGTAGTGTTTGTTGAGCCTGTGGAAGCGGAGGAGTCTTGGGAGGCGGATCTCTGGTGGTGACTTGTGATGCTGCGCTGGCGTCCTCTTGGTGTCATTGCGGTCTTGTGACCCTCGTTGTGGATGGCAAAGTGCTCCTCCTGTGGGGTAGAAGCACCCGACGAAGTGGTGTTCCCCACTGGCTCGACTTTCCCCTTGAGCGACTTGATCAGGTTTGGATTCTTTCTTCCAAATCTCTGCTCAAACGAGTTTCTTGAACGGTACGTCAACAGGGCGGCCATACGAGCAGCACCGAGTCCCGTTGCCGGTGGGTCGTCCATGTCGTAGTAACCGTCCTTGTACTTTGGATCCGAGTAGATGCTCTGTCTCTGTGCCTCGGACCACGAGATGCACCACGCGCTCTGTCTCGCACTGGTGGCCAATGGGATGATGGTTCTGATGTACTCTTCACCGTACAAAGCCCATTCCATAGTGAGCATTCCACCCATCGAGCCGCCGATGCACACGGCCACTTGCTTCACGCCGAGGGAGTCCAACACTTCCCTGTGCGCTCTAACGTCGTCTCTCACGGTACACAGCGGGAACTCCGGTCCATAACGCTCACCGGTGTCTGGATTGAGTGTGACTGGAGATGCTGAACCGTATGGAGATCCGAGAGAGTTGAGACAGATGATGAAGAATCGTGTTGGGTCAAACGATCTTCCCGGGCCCAGGAGAGGCCCCCACCAGTCTGCAACGTCGGAGGAGCCGGTGAAGGCGTGGCAAATGAGCATACAGTTGGTTCCGTCCTTGTTCAACTGGCCCCAAGTCTTATATGCGATGGGCACCTCGTGGAGAACCTCGCCGGACTCCAACTCGAACTGCGGGAGGATGGCGATCTTCTGCTTGTTGACGAGTTTGACGAAGGGGTTCTCTGGCTGTTCTGTGATGTGTTTGAGGGGCATCTTCGGGTGGTTTGTAGTGGGGATTCTTAGTATGATGAGGTGGCGCCAGAGTTTAAAGTGTTGGTGGAAAGTCGGGGAAATTTATCTCACCTCTCGTTTAGTTAGCAGCATTTTCCGGACGTGACTCAGCTGGGCGGCGAATCGTGGCTCATTTTCCGGGTTTTCCTCCCCCCATTAAACATTTCCCGTGATTATCCGAAACTTCGCCGCTACAAACAGTCGGAAACATCTTAGGTTGCTAACCCGCTTTTATAGCCGCTTAAACACCGATCTCACCTGCTTCAAGAACGTTGTGAGGTCTCTGGACTCGTTCAAATGGTCCAACACGGGCTGGAGATCTTCCTCTGAGATGGCCGGCTCACACCCAACAACCTTATAGAGGTGCTCACTCACGTCCAAGTCCAAGGCAAACTCTCTCTTCGGGTCCTTCGAGTCCACGTTGACAAAGACAAACCTCAGCAAGTTCTCTCTCACTCCATCGATACGGAACCCCAATAGCTGTTCGTACACAATCGTCTCCGGGTAGTCCATCTCACCCTGTCGTTGTTGGTTCTCCTTCAATCTCGACAACTCCACTTTCCTCGACTCAACGCGTTCCTATAGTTCCATCACCTGTTTCTGTAGCACCGCTCTTTCTTCCGATAGTTGTTTCTCCTTCAGTCTCAACTCCGAGAGTCTGGACTCCGTGACGTTGACTTCGTTTCTCTCTCTTTGCAACAGTTCCTATAGCTCCTGTTCTCTCTGCACAAGCGACCTCATCTCCCTTTCCAGCTCTCTGTGGTCATTTTGAAGCACTCTGAGGTTTGCAGTGTATGTCTCTTTGGCTTTGATAAGTTCACTCTTTTGACGCGATATGAACTCGTTGAACTTGGCGGAGATCGTTTGCAGACGCTCCTCGACGTCCGGTGTGAAAGTGGTGACGTCGGACATATTCTTAGTCGGTCTTTCTTTCTTTTGTATTCAGTCTGATCTCTTGTACAGTGTTATGTTAGATCGGCTGACTTCTCCATCTTCTTTTGTTTACCTTTCTTCATGGTCTTCACATTACTGACACGTGTCGAAATAGCAGATACGCGAAGATGTTTTATGCGGACATCAATCAAAACACACAACAACTCTAACATCATCAACTTCTCCCCCCTATTGAACACCCAATCAACACACACACACACCCCACCAACACACCAGTAAACTATCAATTATGTCCCACAAGGAGATCAAGTTCCTCACTTTCAACACGTGGGGACTCAAGTACGTCTCCAAGAGCCGCAAGGAGAGACTCCGCGCAATCGCTGACAGAATCGCCTCGTCACACTCCCAGTACGACATCATCGCTTTACAAGAAGTTTGGTGTGCCGAAGATTGGGAATACATCGAGGCAAAATGCTCACAGCTCTACCCCTATAGACGTCTCTTCTACTCCGGGATCCTCACAGGCCCGGGGTTAGCAATCCTCTCCAAAATCCACATCGACTCCACTTTCCTCTACAGATTCCCCATCAACGGTCGTCCCTCGGCCTTTTGGAGAGGTGATTGGTACGTCGGGAAGTCCATCGCAGTGACACTTCTGAGACCAACTGACTCCGATGTCCCTCCATTGGCCATCCTCAACTCACACATGCATGCACCGTATTCCCTCACCGGTGATGCCGCGTACCATTGTCACAGATCGTGTCAGGCTTGGGACTTCTCCCGTATCTCAAGGATGTTGACCAAAGCAGGATACGCAGTGGTCATTGTCGGTGACCTAAACTCAAGACCTGGTTCCCTACCACACTCTTTGCTCACTTTGGAGACCGGGTTGGTGGACTCGTGGGAACAACTCCATGGTGTTCAGGACCTTTCATACATCCAACAACTCTCACCAGAGGATCAGATAACAATCGCTGGTACCACGTGTGACTCCATTCTTAACACTTGGAGGGCCAACAGATCCCCAGACGAGGCGTGTCGTTTGGACTATGCGCTTGTGGATGGTTCTAAGCTTCGTACGGTGGATGCCAAAGTGGACTTCATCGAGGAGATCCCAGGAATTGGATCCTATTCTGATCATTTTGCATACTCTTGTACGCTTCAGATCCTTCCAACAACAACAACTACTACAGAACCAAATTCGATACAAAAGGAACGCTCCTCGCTGTCCACTTCCAGACTACAAACCTACGATGCCCTCTTACAATGCATAGAGGACTACGAAACCACCTCCGCATGGCAAACACAATGGAGATCCATTCATTTCTGGGCATCAATCTGTCTCCTAATAATCATCTGTGTCATCACAACATTCACCTCAAACATCGCAGGTTGGTCCTCAATCTTCTGGATCGTCTTTGCCGTCTTGGTTGTCGCCACTGGACTCATAGATGGGTTGATTGCCCTGTTGTTTGGAAGATCAGAGTGGAGAGCATTACAAGAGGTGAAGCAAGAAGTATTGGACTCCAAGAGATCAATCACATCGGTGTATTGAAGAGTCTTATTATATCAGGAACCATGAACCGGTACCGTCCTCTTCCTCACCCTCACCCTCATCATCTGACCCATCTGACGGCAACACATCCAGTGTTTGGTTCTCATCAACTACATTCCCACCAGCAACAGCAGCACCTCCACCAACGGATCTTCTCTTCTTCATGATCAAGTCCCTGGAATACTCCAACTCGCTGTATATCACGTTGATCGCCTCGGCAACTCCATCCTCACTCCGGATCTGTTGTCCAATTGCCCTAGCTTTGGAGATCATTCTCTGGTTTGTCGTGGCCTCTTTCAACGCTTTGGAAAGTGACTTCACGTTCAGCTTCTTCAAGGCAATACCAGCTCCAATATCTGCCACTCTGTTAGCATAAAAGAACTGATCTGCAAAGAAAGGTTTGATCACTGTAGGTAACCCAGCCCTCAAAGTAGCTCCCGTAGTGCCTGAACCTCCATGATGCACAGCGGCGTCAATCTATGGGAATAACCAATCGTGTGGGATGGCTCCAGAGTTGTAAACTTGTGGTGGAAGGGCAATCTCAATGGCACTTGAACCACCTTGGCGTTCAGACCAACCTTTGTTCAAGATGCAACGAACATCTGCATCAACAACGGCATCAACAACGGCTTGTGTCAATTCTTTAGGGTTGGAAACCACGATGGATCCAAACCCAATGTATACCAACTTCTTCCCATCTTCCCTAGCTTTCTCCATGAATGCCAACAACTCCTTAGAAGGTTTGTACAGCGAGGCTTCGTTCAAGAACCAATACCCTGTCACTTTCACCCATTCGTTGAAATCCACAGGAGGCGGGAACACGGTGGGACTGATGTTGTACAAGAAGGGCACCTTGTTCTGTTGCATCAGATCCAAATTGGTCTTGGACAAGTGTAGAGAATCCACTCTCCATTTGTTGATCTGTGAACTAGTGCCTTTCCAAAAGATGTTCTCAAAGATGACGTGTGTCAAGTAGTTGTAACTTCCACCTTTCTTCTCATCTGGAACAATAAAGGCGTGTGGATATGCCCTTGTGCGTGTCCATGGCATCGTGAAGGCTCTGAAATACGGGATCCCCAATGCCTCGGCAATGTGAATACCAGCCATCGCAGAAGGTGATTCGATCAAAATCTCTGTTCCCTAACAGGCATCCCAACTTGAACTCAACAGTTCATTGATCCAATCTCTGAACTTTGAAGATGCCTCTCTCAATAGACTCATGTTCATGGATCCGTGCTTCACCATCAATGACATCAACTCTGTTGGGTTTCCAGCGACTTCTTTGAACTTCAACCCATGGCTCTCGATCCATTCTTGGAACTCCGCATGTGTAGCGATGGTGACTTCGTGTCCCTCGTCAACCAATCCACGTCCAAGTGCAATGTACGGTTGCACATCACCGCGTGATCCAATGGTCAACAGTGTAAATTTGTAGGACTTGCTTGGTTTCAAACTTGTCTTCAACAACGGATGATCCTCAACGATAACAGTCACGTCCAATCCAGCCTCGGTATGGATCTTATCCTCAAACAATCTTATCTTGGCGGCCTCCAATTTACCACTTGAAGACAGATGGTCTTCTGAACCTGTTGGTGAATTGCCAGAGTTGTTGAAGATCTCCAATTGTTTCAAGAGCAGGAATTCACAGTCATCACGAGCCACGCTGGATCCAAACTCCATGAACAACTCTTCGTGTCCGTGAATCACAATGACCAAGCCGTAGTAACCAAACTTGAATCCCTTCTCCTTGTAACAGTTCTCAATGTCCTTGTACGGTAAGATCATCTTTGTACGAACACCGGGCACTAAGGATCTGAAGCATATCTCATGGACACCCAAGTAGATCTTACCATAGATCGGTATGTTCTTGTGAAGATGAGCATAGTAGGAAGACACCAATATGTCTGATTCTTGTAATGCGAAATGTTTTTGGAATCTCTTTGTAGCTGCCACAGTCTCCTCTGGTGATGCCAAGAAGACATCATCATCTTCACCTCTTTCTAAGGAGATCCTCTCTGAGTAATGCACAGGGTTCGAAGCCCACATCTGTTGCGCAGATTTCAACACTTTTGGGGTCCATTTGCTTATGCTTGATTTGATTGCACCTGAAGAGAGATCTGGTATAAGATTGGACATTTTGCTTGGTTTGTCTTCAGTGTCTGAGTCCTATTGGTCATCCAAGTCCAATGCCGAGACAGCCAGATTGTCATTATCACCATCTGATAACACCGTTTCATTGGGAATCTCCTCGATATCTCTTGTGATGTATCTCTCGATGATCGGTTCGTGCAATGGGAGTGAACTTGCTCTTGTCGAAGTGGATTCTTCACTCAAAGTCGTAGATCTTGCAGAACCCGGGGTGAAGAGCTTAAACAACGTACTGCTTCTTGATCTTCTGTGCCTTTTGGTGTTATCCAAGTCCAATTTAGCGGTACTGTCTTCCAAGAACTTCAAATCCAATGTTGGGTCGGATGCTCCCACTGCCTGAGATATCGCCATAGCAGCCTCAGGGCCTGCGTTGAAGAACATGAAGAAATAGTCCTCGTATGCAAACGATTGTACACCTTCCAATGCCTTGATCTTGATGGTCTCTGCGTTATCAAATATGGGAGTTTCTTCAACGTCCAAGATGTTTTGAAGTGGGATTTTGAGTGTAACACAATCGCCTTTGTTCTTACTGGCAAAGATGTGTTTCTTCAACAGGGCACACCAGGACCGAGCACTATGTGTTGAGTCTGCATGGAACTTGTACACTTTGGTCTCTGTGAGGATTCTGATATGTTTGTCTTTCAAGTCTGCTCTTATGGCGAACCGTAAGTCGATTGTGAGTAAGGGGAAGTAGAGTTCAGTGGCAGAGGCGTATAGGGAGAATGTGTGACTCTTCAACACAGCCCAATAACGACGTTGGGATGTGGATGTAGAAGATCCCATGTTCACGTTACCAGACATTGCTATTTTGTTCTTATCGTGCTTTGGGAGGAAAGCGAGGAACAGGAGATGTGTCTGTGTGATGTAAAGATGACCCTGGAGTAATACCTCTTTGAGTAACCAACACGAGTACTCTGCGATGAAGACATCTGTAGGTGCGATGTCAAACCTGTCACGTAGCTTCTCGTATATCGTTTGGGACCGTGTGTGTAAGTCCTCTGTACTGGCGTTTGTCGGGTCTGATTTCTTCTCCACTGAGAGTTCAAACATCGTTCTCTTGCGTTGTAACTGGGGGGCAACTATTGGGATGGGTGTCTCTTCGGTATCACTCGTGCTTGTGCTTGTGCTTGTAGTTGTGTCCTCCTGGATCTCTGTTTCTTCTTCCACTAGGTCTGTAAGATCGCCATTGTTGTACATGCTAGCAGTGGTGAGTAAAGAGACGAAGCTCTTTGCCATGTTTGCCGGTCTTGCTGCGTCCACTCCATTGGGGTCGTAGTAGTCGGTTGTTGAAGCCATAGTGTCATCCAAGTCAGAGGTGGACTTGTGTATATTATTCCCGATGTTTGATCTTAGCTTGGCCAACGAACGTGTCATCAGGTTGTTCTCTGAAGATGGGGAAAGAGATCTTCTGAGCGGCTAAAGAGGCTTCATTATGAGTGATCTGGATGATCTTCTGCTGCTTGTGGTGGGTGACGTTGATAACGAGATGGGGAGTTGTGGGACATTGAGAGACTCTTTCAGGGGAGATGAAGAGGATCCGCTGGCTGGTTTAGTGGCCCGCTGTTGTTGTTGCTGTTGCTGATGTACCGTGGGGATAACTTGCTACTGCTGCTACTGTGAGACATCCTGGACTGTCACTGTGGGCGGCAAATCATTACCGTTGGGATCACTGAGCGGCGGCGGCGGAGGGCTGTGGTGGTGGTGTTCTGATGGTGTGTCTGTGCTCTCCATTATGTGTCTGTGATGGAATGTGTGAGACTGTTGATGATTCGAACCGCTCTTCTAACCCAAAAGATCTGCTGATGGTGAGAGATCCCACAAGATAAGAAATCACACGGAAGGGTGAAGTTGTGCCTCTCCTTCTGTGGTGGTGTCTGGATGTGTGTCTCCATACAGGTCGTTTTCGCGGATCTCTCGGATTACAATTTTGTCCCCTATGACGTCATAGCGACTCACAGCCTCTGTTGTGGATGTTTCCTTCCAAAATTTTGATCATCCCCGGTAAATCTTTGGAGGTTGGGAGGTATTTTGTGTTGGAATAGTGTTGGAAGAGCAGTTTGAGTTGTTTGGAGTTTCTCTTGTACTCTGTTATTGTCTTCTTCTCGGTATACTCTCATACACTTCACCGAGCCACATTCCCTCTATCTCTATCTCTATCTACTATCTCTACTATCTCTACACTCTTATCTCGGGTTTGACGTGTTCTCCCCCCACTTTCCGTTCGTGTTTAGCACCAACATTATCAACATCTGCAAGCAAAGATGTCCAACCACTTGGAGTACCAGGAGCTCACCATGCGGGAGTCCTTTCTCGTCGGGAAGCCACTTCTATACTTCACCACTTGCTTTGTGTCCACAGGCGTGCTGCTATTCGGGTTCGAACAAGGCGTGATGTCCGGTTTGCTCACCAATGCCAACTTCAAGCAGTACTTCGACTCCCCTTCGAGCGCCGCCATCGGCACCATGGTTGCCATATTGGAGATTGGAGCGTTGATTTCCTCGCTGCTGGCTGGTCGTATCAGTGAGAAGATTGGGAGACGCAGATCCATCCGGTATGGGTCGTTGATATTCGCCTTTGGAGGTGTCGGACAGGCCCTGTGTACCTCGTTCAGGGCCCTCACGATGGCCAGATTCGTGTCTGGTGTCGGTGTCGGATTGCTCACCACCGTTGTGCCCGTGTACCAGTCTGAGATCTCCCCTTCCAAGCACAGAGGCCGCCTAGCGTGTGTGGAGTTCACGGGCAATGTCACTGGGTACGCCCTGTCTGTGTGGGCGGACTACTTCTGCTCCTTCATCGACAGCAACATGGCGTGGCGACTTCCGCTGTCCATCCAGGCACTCATCGCCCTGGCGCTCTACCTGGGCTCGTACGTCATCGTGGAGTCTCCCAGATGGCTGTTGAACCACGACCATGACGCCGAGGGGATCGTCGTCATCGCAGACCTCACCAGTGCCGGAAACGTCCAGGACGAAAGAGCACGCAGCGAGTTCAGAGAGATCAAGGAGACGGTCGTGATGCACAGGCTGGAGGGCGAGAGCTCCTACGCGTACATGTGGAAGCGGTACAAGAGAAGAGTGCTCATTGCGATGTCGTCCCAGGCCTTTGCGCAGATGAACGGCATCAACGTCATCTCCTACTACGCCCCATTGGTGTTCGAGCAGGCCGGTTGGAAGGGCAGAGACGCGCTCCTCATGACGGGGTTCAACGCCATCATCTACGTGTTGTCGACGCTGCCTCCGTGGATCCTCGTCGACAAGTGGGGGAGAAGACCCATCCTGCTCTCCGGTGCGATTGTGATGGGCGTTGCGCTCACGTCCATCTCCTACGCGATGTACCTCAACACAGAGACGACGAGACACCTGGTGGTCGTCCTCGTGGTGATCTTCAACGCCGCCTTTGGATACTCGTTCGGCCCCATCCCGTGGCTGTACCCTCCAGAGATTGCCCCACTGAGCATCCGCTCCAAAGTGGCCTCTCTCTCGACGGCCTCCAACTGGGCGTTCAACTGGCTTGTTGGTGAGATGACCCCCATCTTACAGGAGCTTATCACTTGGAGACTGTACCTGATCCATTCCACGTCCTGCTTTGTCTCCTTCTACGTCGTGTACACGTTCTACCCGGAGACGGCCGGTGTGAGTCTCGAGGACATGGACTCCCTCTTTGACGACAAGGCCTCTTCCTTCCACGGCTCTATCTCGTCGTCGTACAGAAGACTGGACTCTGAGGCCCAGTCACAGGACACCTCTACTCTCTCAGGGGCCGCCTTGGCTAGACAGCAGGCCTTGTTACAGCCAACAGATTCGAACAGCAACAGCAACAGCAACAGCAACAACTTCCAACAACAGCTCAACAGCTTCACCATGAGACAAACTGCAACACAGATCGACACAAACATCGAGCCGCCTCCGTTCGAGGACATCGTGAAGTTCAAGAACAGCGACCAACAGTCACTGGCTTCCTCCATCAGAAGATCCAGTGCCACAGTGGGGAACCTCGTCGGTAAGGTGTTTAGAAAAGGCTCCGTCAGCACCATCAGAAGAACCGGCGATGAGGAAGACCAGGCACTTCAAAGCGATACAGACAACTAAAATTTTTGTTATATTACACTATACTATAACTTCATAAAGGATCTGGCAGTCTTCTGTAGCACTTCACGTACTTGGATCCGTTGTTTCTAGCCACTTTCTTACCTTCCTCGGTACTGTCCCTCATGATCTTCACACACACATCCTGCGCCTCCCACTCTTCCCCACAACGCTCAAACAATGGGTGTTCGTCCAGATGCTTCACCATCCACTCGTGCAGATCCAGCACGTCCGTGATTGTGTAGACGATACCTCCTTCTTTCAACACATACGCATACTCCGAAAGCAATGTGTTGGTGACGATTCTCGCCTTGTGCTTTCTCTGCTTGAAATGTGGGTCTGGGAAACAGAAGAACATCTTCTCCAACTGCGACTTGTGGAAGAAGTTAGGCAGGAACTTCATAGCGTTTCCTCTCAGCACATTAATGTTCTGATACCCATTCGTACCCACGTGTTGTTTTCTCAACGCAATGATTCTGTCCTCCACGTAATGCGTCACTTGCACACGGATCTCCATCCCCAAGATCAACTTGTCCGGGAACTCAGGGGACAAGTCAACCATCAATCCACCAAACCCACATCCAACATCTGCAATCGTCACCTGTTTGCTCATCTCCTTGGTCTCCTCGTTATAGTAGAAAGGGTACAACTTGGACCAATCCATCTCATCCGGGGAGCCAGGGTATTCTAACTGATGGTCCGAAAAGGGATTGGAGTGTGCTCTCTGTCTGTAGAATCTCTTTCTAGGCAACTCCACTTGTTGTGCCTCTTCGTTCTTCAACGCTTCCTCATCGATTCTGACATGTTTGAGGTTCTTTCTCACTGTTTCCTGTTGTGCTCTGTATGCTTGACGTTTGGCATACGCTTCGGAGTTGAGCTTCTGGATGTCGTTTCTGGACAACTTTCTCTCTTCTTTCTGTTCGGACATGTTTGTTGGGTAGGAGATGTCTCTCTATTAATAACAAAACTATAGTATATATGTGTCTTCTCTACTCCAATCTCATCGGATGGAAATTTTCTTCATCTCTTGATTTTTTTTTCTTTTCTAAAAATCTGCCATCATCTACACGGGTCACTAACTGCACGTGATCATAAATTTCCGCGGCGGCCTATAGGATAAACCATTCAAGAAGCGTTGAACTCACCTTCATCCACCTTGTTAAGCACCAATGGCTTGCCTGTGATTCTGAAGTAAATGTCCTTCACATCCTCAGTGACACTCTCAAAGTGTGAAGACGCATCATAGGACTTGGAGATGAAAACGTTATCCTTAGCACCATCGTCAACAGGCTCAAACAACTCGGAAAGACCCATAAAAGTGTGTTCAAACGTCTTCACACCAAGCAATTGAAATGCGGTTTTCAACTGTTCGTGTGGGGCCGTTGTTCCCTCAATAATAGTAGAGGCAATGGCAATGAACTTGCCAGGTGGTGCCACCTTGTGCTCTGATCCGATAAGGGCAATGTAAATGTCATTCTTACGACCACATTCCTTCCCAGTGATGATGATCTGTCCCGAGGTCTCGCCGTTCTTCAATGGCACAGAGTCCAAGATCGAAATGGTACGGATAACACGTTCTGTCTTCTTCACCTTCTCTGCAAAATAGGTTGGGTCGGCAATGACGATAGGAGCCTTAGCAACGTGTTCTTCACCTTCAACTTCAACACGGACACCTTCAAATTTGCCCTCTGCGTTGAATAGTACCTCCTTCACAGGGGTGCCCAACATGAAGGTACCACCGTGGATGGCACTGAGTCTTGAAAATCCCTGTGGCAACTCACCAAGACCGTAGAGTGGGTACAAGTATGGAGACTTACCGTATCTTGCGACAGACTGACAGTAAAGAACAATACGCTCGATGGCCTCACGGGCTGGTTGTTGCAAGTAGTCGTCGTTGTCGTACAATGCCATGGCGTGTCCGATGAAGTTCTTGGTACCTTCCTCCAATCCAAACTTGTAGAACACCTTCTCTGTGGTGTCAACGTCCAAGTTGAAACCCTTGTGGGTGGATGGATCCTCCTCGTTGTACTGGGCAACCCACTGCAAGAACTTCTGCAATCTTCTCTTCTCGAACAGTCCAATGAGAGACGAAGTGATGGCCTCGTACTCCGTTGCTGGGACCTTGGAACACTTCTGGTAACGGTACACGAACGAGCCTTCAATCTGCTTGAACTCCACGTATCTGGTGACGTTTGTGTGGACGAGCATGTTGGTCATCTCACCGTTGGCCATGAGGAACTTAGGGATCAGGTCGACGCAGTAGTCTCTGGAGCGTCCCAATGTCTCATCGGGGGTCTTTCCTGGCTTGAACTTCTCGTACAACTGCTGGAGGTTCAACGAGGCAGACTCGCCACCGTAGTAGTCCTGGCGGTCAATGTGGAGTACTTTCTTTCCCTCAACGGAGAGAAGACCACTCAACACACACTCGGTAAGACCGGTTCCTGTCAATGGTGGGGTTAGTCGTTGCTCATCCAACATTCCTTCACCCCGCTCTTTATCTCTTTCCTCTCCAAATCAGCCGCTGTGGCAATTCCACCACAAATCAGAGCTCACGGCGGGTAATCACATCACAACAACACTCACCCAAAACAATCACGTCGTAGTTTTCGTCCATCTTCGCTGGTTGTTCAAATCTGTGGGCGGCTAATTATCCTAATATCATCCGGTGACTGGAACGGGTCTGAAGTGGAAATTGCTGTACTTTTTCCTCAGTGCGATAATTCCCGGCTGTTCGACTATGGGATGAGGTGTTTGGGTGTGGGATCATATTTGCCCGTGTGTGGAATGGCAGAGCCCCTAGAAAGCGTATCTCTTCTTTTATCTACACACTAAACTGTCAGATAAAAAGTGTTTTTCAAGTAAGAAACTAAACAATCAACTTTCATAGACTTCCCCAAATCAGATTCTGATTCTCACAGCCTTCACCTGGGTGTAGTTATCGAGCGCCTCAGTGCCCATCTCCCTACCAATACCGGACTGCTTGTAACCTCCAAATGGCACCTGTGTGTCAAAGTCGTTGTAGGTGTTCACCCACACGGTACCAGCCTCCAATCTCGACGACACATCGAGTGCAGTGGACAACGAGGTGGTGTGGATACCAGCAGCCAATCCGTACGTGGTATCGTTGGCCTTCTTGATGATCTCATCCACAGTGGAGAACTTCGTGATGGTCACCACCGGTCCAAAGATCTCCTCCTTCACAATCTTGAAGTGCTCCTCCACATCGGCAAAGATCGTAGGCTTCACGTAGTAACCCTTGTTACCCAAACGCTCACCACCAGTGATGATGCGTGCGCCTTCCTTCTTACCGTGCTCAACGTACTCCATGATCTTGTCAATCTGCATCTGTGAGGTCTGTGCACCTTGGAAAGTCTCCTCGTCAAATGGATCACCAACTTTGACAGCCTCGACAGAGGACTTGAGAGCCTCCACAAAATCATCGTAGATCTTCTCCTGCACGTAGACACGCGACCCGGCACAGCACACTTCACCAGAGTTGTAGTAGATGCCCGTGATGATGTTCTGCACGGTCTTCTTCAAGTCCGCATCGTCAAACACAATGTTTGGAGACTTACCACCGAGCTCGAGTGTTACTTTCTTCAAGTTCGACGAGGCAGCAGCCTTCATAATGGTGCGTCCAGTAGCGGTGGAACCGGTAAAGGCAACCTTCTTGATCTTCTCGTGCGTGGCAATGGCATTACCGGTAGTCTTACCAAACCCAGACACAACGTTCAACACACCAGCTGGGATCCCCGCGGCCTTGACGTGTTTGCAAACGTACAAAGCAGAAAGAGGAGTGGACTCGGCACTCTTGAGCACAATGGTGTTACCCGTGGCCAATGCCGGGCCAACCTTCCACGACCACATGAGCAATGGGAAGTTCCATGGGATGATCTGTCCCACTACACCAATTGGTTCTCTCTTGGTGTATGAGAAATGTGAGCTTCCCGTGTTGATGACACGTCCATCCACCTTATCGGCCCATCCAGCCACAGATCTGATGTATTGGATCGACAGGGCAACGTCGCCGCGGGCGTGTTGGATGGCCTTACCGTTATCCAGGGACTCGATACAAGCCAAGGTCTCTGCGTCCTGCTCCATCAAGTCAGCGAGCTTAAGCATCGCCTTGGTGCGTTCCATAGGATGGCATTCGGACCAGACACCAGAGTAGAAGGTCTTCTCTGCAACGTCAACTGCTGCGTCAACGTCTTCTTCACGTGCCTCGTAGACGTGACAGATTTCTTCTTCGTTGGATGGGTTGATCACTTCAAAAGTTTTGCCCTGTTTGGAAGGGACGAATTCGTTGTTGATGAAGAGACCCGTTGGTTGGGTGTACTTCTTACCATTTGGGAAGGTGATTTCGACTTCAAGTGGGTGTTGGCTGGACATTGTGTTGTTTGTTAGTTATGTTTTGTTTGCTATTAGGAGAGATCTTGTATATGAGGAAGAAGGGAAGAGTATCAAGGGGAAGACCCACACCACTTATATACCCAACAGTACAGCACAATGTGGAGAAACTCGCTAAAGTGTGACCGCAAATCTCAACAATTAGTAATTAGTAAACAAGAAAGCTGCTAGTGGTTGGGGTATTGTGAAAGTCCGGGGTAAATTTAGTGGAAATGTGGCGGAAACAATAGGAATCCGGGTGGATGATCGTGGATAAGGAAGCTGGCAAATTGCGGGGTAAAAAGGAGAGTTTGAGATGGAAACTAGTCTTTCAGGTATGGTCATATAGCCACAATCACCGGAGTTCGACACATTATTGGAGAAGGAAGTATGAAGGTAGAGAAGCAGTGATATATCGGGAAGAACATATATCTTCCCCTTTTATCCGTATGTGGCTCAGCTATATGCCTTTTACCTAAGAGACGTTTCTCTGCAAAATGACATATAAGCGGGCTCCGATCTGTTAAACCCGGAGAAAACACATCACCGACTGTCGACAGCTACAGGTCTGAGGTCATATAACCAAAAGGACAATATCTATAAACTGGAAACATCAAAAATAGACAACAGAACTGAAACACAACATTAACAAAGAAAAAAAAATAAAGCAATCAACTGCTTGCCGTGGAATCTGGCTTGGAAGTCGATGAACCAACATTGTCCAAGTCGTCCAACTCCGCGTCAAGATCAGAGTTGTGACCTTGTTCGGACATGTAAGCAGCATAGTCTTCCAACTGGACTCTTCTAATCTCCTTTCTCCAGAATCCGTCTTCACCAATGACCTCCTCGACACACAGCTTGTAACCGAACCAACGAGGGAACAACTTGGCCCAGAACAACCAGTACACCGCACCGATACCGAAGATACCCCAAGTGGTGACACAGTGGACCCAGTATGGCAACGATTCGTAAACGCTCTGGCCTGCCGAAGGTGGGATGTATGGGGCCACCACCAAGTACAACGAGGCAATGGCGAAGAAGGCAATCACAGGGATGGAGGCACGGATAGGTGGGTTCCATTCCAGTTTGCCTCTGATGTTCTGGACGTTGAGGTAAAGCAAACCAATGGCGACAACCAAGTTCACAACGTTGAGTGGGTAGGAGATGAGGTTCATGATGAAGTTGTAAGCGTCACCTGGTGGAGGAGCAACGATGGTGATCACACATACGATCCAGTGCTGGAGGAGACCAACGAATGGGGAGTTGAATGGCTTGGAGGTGGCGAAGAATTTAGGCATTGGCAAGATACCTTCACGGCCCAAAGACTGGATGATACGACCTTGGGAGAAGATCACAGACATGACGTTACCAAGGGCAGACAATGCAACAAACACAGAGGAGGCCTTCTTGGCGGTTGGACCGAATGCAATCTCGAAAAAGTCGGCAGCGAGAATGGTGGAAGAGGTCGCCAACACGTCCTTTGGAACGATGGCAAAGTATGCAACGTTGACGAAGAAGTAGATCACGGCAAGACACACAAGGGCAATTGGAGCAGCGTATCTCAAAGTCTTCACTGGGTTCTTCACCTCACCGAGAGCGTAGTTGGCGTTGGAGTAACCGACAAAGGACCAGATGATGTTGTAGAGGGCATTCACAATACCGTAGCCAGTGGCGCCAGAGGCACCTTCAAAAGAATTGTGGAAGTTGTCAGTCTTCTTCCAACCTCCAAGACCGACCCAACCTGTGACACAGATGAAGAGCACAACACCGATCTTGAAAAGACCCAAGGTGTTTTGCAAGAAGGCACCGGTCTTGATATGAGTACCGTTGACCAAGAAGGCGAACGTGATGGCACCGATACCGATACCACGCTCGGCCCATCTTGTAGGCTCGACACCGGCAGCGGTGAGGATGTACTGACCAAAGATGATGGAGTTACCAGCGGCCCAACCGAGGAAGAACACATAGGAGGCATACATTGCACTCACGAGGAAACGTGGCTTGCCGTAGACGTACTCGAGGTAGTTCTTCTCACCACCGTTACGTGGGATGGCGGATCCAAACTCCATGTAGACGTACATACCACTAAGGGCGATGATGGACCCAACGACCCACATCACGAGTGAGAGACCGATGGAGCCGTTGAGAAGCATGACGATGGAGGAAGGAGTGGCGAAGATACCTGTACCGATGATTCTGTTGAGGATCAGGCCGGTGGCGGAGATGTAGCCGAGGTCTTTGTAACCTTTGTCGAGTGGTTTGACGATTCCATCGAGGGATTCTTGTTCGCCGTTCTCGATAGGAGCCTCTGAGATGGACTCTTCTTTCTTGGAGAAGAGCATTGTTGTGTGTGGGGTGGGGGGTTATATAGCTGGGAAGGGTTTATACTAGCTCGACATCGGTGGATATATGGAGCTGATCCACTGTTTTATATATATACCCACACAACGTCCATCGTTTGCAACAAAGTATATGAAAAAAAGCCACAGTTCGTCATAATTGCAGCATCAAATCCATGCCGTGAATACATACAATGGGGCCGTAGGGAAAAACAATTGACACATCCGCGTTTCTTTTTTCTGGTTCTATAACGCTGGGAAAAAAATATCCAGGGTCCGGTTTATATGTCAACTTTGACAGGCTTTTTGGAAAAGGTTATATGACGAGGGTATGAGGTGTTGGTTATAAATCAGTGTTGAAGATAGACATATATGAGAAGGATCCATTTGGGAAATATAAATCACATTCCCTCTCATCGTGCGGACATCCTTTGGGCTTCCTTTTTCTCCTTTTACATGTATCGCCTTGGTACTGCGGTGCCTTTCAATTGCCGTAGTATGGGCACAGCGGCTGTGCCGTACTGTAGACTCTAGAGCTTGGTGGAAGGCTGAAGCTAGGTAGTAGTAGGGTTTTTTTCAATTGCACAAAGGCATCACCTGTCTAACTGATATGGATAATGAAATATTCACCTGAGTCGTAAATGGCTCGTAGAGATATATCACCTCACACGACTCTGTGGCTCGGTAGTACGTAAGAAGTGACGATGGTGGTGGCTGGTGCGGTGCTGTTGACAGTTGTGGCTTGAAGCGCGAACACCATGAAAAGCATCAACACAAGAAGTCAACTAGACACAGTTTGTAAACTTTGTAGAGAGTCAATTGAGACTACTTGACGATCCATAAAACGATTCTAATTAATCAGAATGAGCACAATAAGAGTCACAAACTTACCCAAAGACACACAACTCGACACAATAACACAACTGTTCTCCACTTTCGGCACTATTCTCAACGCCACACAACACCAGAACGGGAACATCGATCTATAGTATCAGGAGATTGCCGATTCTTAGGCTGCAATGGATAACATGACCGGGTTTGAGTTCTTTGGGAAACATCTACACGTGTCTAGAGTCACGGAGCACAATCCTACTCTATCTCAGATCTCTCCTCCATTCTCTCTCACAATCTGCTTGGCCCATTGTCTGGCAACCACAGAGGCCTTGAGGTATCTTCTGGAGGCGTACTTCTTGAAGAACTCCTCGTGCACGACTGGTTTGACGAGGTACTGCAAGTACATCTGGACCAAAGGTTCGATGTCCTGTTCCCAGTATCCACCGGAGTAGTGGATCAGGTTACCGTCCCATTCTCTCTTGCCCAAGATGTGACGGGAGAGATACATCGATGCAGCGGCACACAACGAGGGTTTCACGCCGATGAAGTGGTAGTCCATCACGGAGATCTCGAGGAAGTACTTTGCCAGAGTTCTGGTGTTGACGTCGTACCCATCGGCCTTGGAGATTCTTCTGAGGAAGTTCATCGGGTTGCAATAGCTGAGGTCGAAGTCCAAGATCTCCAGGATGAACTTCTCCGCAGACAGGATCTCATCCACGGTGGAGCCGGACTCGTTGGAGAAGTTTACCACGCTGGGGGAGTAGATCTCCTCGTACTTGCACGCAATGAACAGACACGCGGTGCCCAACAGCTGCAATCTGTCCACTTGCACGATCTCTCTGCTGAGGAATCTGTCCATCAGGTTGGTGGCGACGTAGAAGGTCTCCGGGAGCAACTTGAACTTGGAATGGACCTCGTTCATCCAGTCGACGAGCTGGTCTCTCATGTTGCCGTTGATGTAGGTCTGTTTGTGAAGGTAGTCTGCCATCGGTAAGGTCTTGATCTCCAGCTTGTGGTAGTACTGGAAGATCTCCACGACGTACTCCGAGACCATCATCGGGTCGTTCCAGTCTTCTTCGTCCAGGTCTTCATACTCGTACTCTCTTTCCTCGGTGCTGTTGTGTCTGTGGATCACCACTGGCTCCTGGTGTGGTTGTTGTTGTGGTTGTTGTTGTCTGTGTGATGTAGATGTAGATGTAGATGTAGAAGTTGTTGATGTTGATGTTGATGTTGATGTGGTGGTACGAGAACTGGCATTGACGTCACGAAGAGCCTCTCTGTTGGTGACGTTCCCCAGTGGAGCTCTCTGGTGTTGTCCTCCGAGCTGAGAGGTGGTCTGTCTCTTGACTCTGAGGTTGTTCTCGTCCTGGGGCTCGACGGTGAGGTGACGGGTCTCCATAGTGGGAAGATGGTGGGTAGGGGTAGGTGTTGTGTGTGTGTAGTTAGGCTGGAGGTGCAGATGAAGATCGATCGATCAGTTAGTCAATCAGTCAGTCAAATGGTTCAGATAATGGATCAGTCAATCTAATGCGATCTCTGGTGACTTCTGTTGTGTTCCAGCAGGAGAAAGAGAAGTGGAGTGGAGGAGAATGGTCGAAGTGGATGGGGAATTATAGTGAAGCACACGGTTCAAAGGGCGGGTGGCAGAGGAGAGAAACTAAAAACTCAACAGAGATTATTATACAACAGACAACAGAACAAGCTTCTTCCACCTTCAAGTACGTTTGTGGAAAAACATCAACACCCGCCTCTGGATGGGGAAAAGTCGCATGGAAAACTCGAGTGGGTAAATTTCGTCCCTCCATTTCCTCCCCTGCAAGCGATCTGTTTCTCAACAATCTGTCCCGATCGGGCAAAAGGTAAACAAACAAAACAGTGCGGGAGGGAAAAGGTTTTGAGGTTGATTTTGGGGGGCAGTGAAGCTGAGATGTTTCCTGGTATTTTAAAGGTTTATGGTACTCTCACTCACCCCCTTTCGTTAATTCATACCACGATACCACCACTTCATCATACCTAATTGTCCCGCATGATATCTTAGTACCAGCTCTCTACCCCTTGTTGGCATGGAGATCCGGGGATCTTTCCAAGTGCAATTTCTTTTTTTCTAGAACAACAACCATACACCACATCATAACACAAACAGAACATCTCAGAAATCACATCCATACATCTGGTTGATTGGAGTGAAGGGTGTTGATACAACTTAATCTTGTAGTTTTTGTAGTTTTGAGTGTGGATTATGTTGTATTTTCTCATGGAGTCTCTATTTATAACGTTTTATGGTTCTAAAAAGGACTTTGTGAGGTTGAAAATGGGGTATGAAGTTTTCCGTGCTAGCTGAAAATCAAAATTGACTAACTACCTTTCTTCAAATGCTGTTATAGTTAATCTCCAACGTGGTAACGTGACTATAAATTTAAATCTATATAATTATCGACTTCGATTTGTATGCAGATGAGAAGCCAATTGGTTGGAGACACCAATGGTTTGAGGAATAATTGTACTTCAACACTTAATTTATATAACTTAACGGAGACCGTACGGCCCGGCCGGTGACTATCTGTAAGATTAGTAATGGATTTACGTAGCAACTAGTACCCCACAAATCGCGAAATATTTTACTACTTTTAAGACTGTTACATACTATACTATACGATACGTCATACGTCATAAGCTCTAGGTATTGTGTATTGTTTCATTC